>CAUYRH010030273.1:0-25792 GCA_963574655.1 Perodicticus potto | reverse complement strand
GTGGACCAGCTGGTAAAGGCAGACAGCGAGTGGCGACGATGCAGATTTCAAGCAGACAACTTAAACAAGCTGAAGAACTTATGCAGTAAGACAATTGGAGAGAAAATGAAGAAAAAAGAGCCAGTGGGAGATGATGAATCCATTCCAGATAATGTATTAAATTTTGATGACCTCACTACAGACATGTTAGCTAAACTGAAAGTCTTACAAATCAAAAAGTTTGACTCCTCATTGATGAAGCCATTCTGAAGTGTGATGCTGAGCAGATAAAGCCGGAAACAGAGTGATTTGAGAATCTCCGAGAGATTAGGAACCTTCTGCACCCCTCTGTGCCCATCAGTAATGAGGATGATGCTGATAACAAAGTAGAGAGGATTTGGGCCGACTGTACAGTCAGGAAGAAGTACTCTCACGTGGACCTGGTGGTGATGGTAGATGGCTTGGAAGGTGAAAAGGGAGCAGTGGTGGCTGGGAACCGAGGGTACTTCCTGAAGGGAGTGCTGGTATTCCCGGAACAGGCACTCATCCAGTATGCCTTTCGCATTTTGGGATGTCGGGGCTACACTCCCATTTATACCCCCTTTTTCATGAAGAAGGTCATGCAGGAGGTGGCACAGCTCAGCCAGTTTGATGAAGAACTTTATAAGGTGATTGGCAAAGGCAGTGAAAAGTCCGATGACAGCTCCTATGGTGAGAAGTACCTGATTGCCACCTCCGAGCAACCCATTGCGGCGCTACACCAGGATGAGTGGCTCGGGCCAGAGGACTTGCCCATCAAGTATGCTGGCCTGTCCACCTGTTTCCGCCAGGAGGTGGGCTCACATGGCCGTGACACCCGTGGCATCTTTCGAGTCCATCAGTTTGAGAAGATTGAACAGTTCGTGTACTCATCACCCCATGACAACAAGTCGTGGGAGATGTTTGAAGAGATGATCACCACCGCAGAGGAGTTCTACCAGTCTCTGGGGATCCCTTACCACATTGTGAGTATCGTCTCAGGTTCTTTGAAACATGCCGCCTGTTAGAAGCTTGACCTGGAGGCCTGGTTTCCGGGCTCAGGAGCCTTTCGTGAGTTAGTCTCCTGTTCTAATTGCACGGATTATCAGGCTCGCCAGCTTCGAATCCGATACCGGCAGACTAAGAAGATGATGGACAAGGTGGAGTTTGTCCACATGCTCAATGCCACGATGTGTGCCACTACTCGCACCATCTGTGCCATCCTGGAGAACTACCAGACAGAGAAGGGCATCATTGTGCCTAAGAAACTGAAGGAGTTCATGCCGCCAGGACTGCAAAAACCGATCCCCTTTGTGAAACCTGCGCCCATTGACCAGGAGCCATCAAAGAAGCAGAAGAGGCTCAGCGCCTGTGGCTCAATGGGCTAGGGCGCGAGCCACGTACACCTGAGCTGGCGGGTTCGAATCCCGCCCGGGGCCCACCAAACAACGACAGCTGCAGCCAAAAAATGGCTGGGCATGTGGCGGGCACCTGTAGTCCCAGGTACTTGGGAGATGGAGGGAAGAGACTCGCTTGAGCCCGGGAATTGGAGGTTGCTGTGAGCTGTGATGCCACAGCACTCTATCCAGGGTGACAGCTTGAGGCTCTGTCTCAAAAAAAACAAACAAAAAAACAAAGCAGCAGAAGCAGCAGCATGAGGGCAGCAAAAAGAAAATGGCAACAAAAGATGTCACCCTGGAAAACCAGCTGCAGAATATGGAGGTCACTGATGCCTGAACAAACATTCCTGCCTCCCAGTCTGTCAGGTTTTCATTTCTGTTTGCTGGGATCTAGGCCTGCCCAAGAGCAGGGAAGCCATGCACCCACTCATTGCCCTGACCCCATCTGACTGCACAGCTCAAAGGGCAACAATCCGCCATGTACAACACACATGTTCCTGTCTCTGGGCATGGGCATAGGAGCTAATCACGGTAACTGATGAAACCATGTAATAAAGCATCTCTGGAGAGGGGGAAAAAATGATAATAAACATTTCCAAGTCCTACCATTCAGATATTCTTGCTTTCTGGGCAACAAGAAAGCTCCTGAAATTTTTAAGGAAACGAGGGCATGTTTAACGTTTTATGAAATATCCTAATACTCTTTAACCTTGATAGCTCATATATTCTAAAACTCATTTGCCTTGGTGATTTATTATTGTTGGCTTATTTCTTACCTAATTAAAATTATCTTATTGGCTATTTTTAAATGAAAAAGAAGTTCATGTGATTCTTTTTAAGAATGATTACACATACAATGAGCAAGAAAATGGGAGCTCTTCTATATTTTCCATTTCTTTATCAGAGTGTGTGTGTGTGTTTTAGTATGAGGATTTGTTTAGAAGGTTAACAAATGGTTGCTTAAAGGATGTAACCCAGTTGCAGTTCGTGGGAATTAAGCCTCTGTTACTGCTTTATGAAGACTTATACTGTTTAAAATTTCACATTGTTATGATTTCATCTGGTTTAGAATTTAAAGTTTAAAAATGCCACTGGACTTCCTTGAACAGAGAGAAGAATGCAGTAATTCAAGAATTTGGAAATTGATCATAATTATAATAACTAATGACATTTAATATTTCATATTTTATCTAATTCATTCAACATCTATTGAATATATACTATTGATTAGGTAAAGCATTATATTATAGGATTAGAATAATGAAAAAATTATGGTTTCTCCACTGTCCTTCCACCCACACACCTATGATTCCATAGACTAAATGAAATGACAAGAGATAAAATAAATATAATATACAATATAATATAAATAAATATGAGAAGAAATATGAAATATGAGTAAATATGAGAAGAAAGATACACATATGAAGTATTTGGGGAATGTGGAGAGACAAGTGGAAAGGTAGAATTTAAGATAAATTGTGGATTATAGGTAGGTAACCTCATTATTCAGTATCCTCAGTAGATATTTCCTGAATACCACTTAAGTATGATTTTTCCTTCAGAAAATACAGAATTAATATTGTTAAACTGATTGTTACCTAAAGGGAAGTCAGAATTATCTAGAAGATTCTGCTCAGTACATAATGCCCAACCCTCCTTCCCCCCGATTCTTAACTAGTGAGACTTGGGCATTACCCTCTCCCCCATGCTTCACCAAGCTGTAATTAAATCTCATACTGAACCTCAGCCCCTCCACCCCAACAATCACAGATCCAGATGGATGAAGTCCCAGGCCTAACACAATCTACAGCCCTAATGTACAGAGCAGCATGGAACACTTTGGAACTGCAATTTCAGTATAAAAAATACCTAATCACAATCATAACTTACAGCACCATAAATTGCCTACCTTAAAGCCTTTTGCTTTTTCACTGTGTAGTAAGGAACTCTTATTCAGTTTTAGTCTTAGAACTGATTATTTTTTATATGATTTAGTTAAGCCAACAGATTAATATTTCTTAAATAACTTATTATACGTATGTTGTAAAAACTTTTCATTGCAAAGATGGAAAATAGCCCAAACCTAATAAACACCAGAGACGAGTTCTCAACAGAATGTAGTCAAAGCATTGCATTAGAAAATAGTTTAACTCTGTTCAACTACTTGGTACACCAAGGAAAATAAAGAGACTTACTATCCTTGAAATGCCTTCCTCAGCTTCTCCTTCCAACATAGACTGTAATCAATTTTGCCATCAGTACCATCACACAGAAGTAGCACTTTCACTGAGTAAAAAAGACTTACCTTTTTCAACTAGTGCAACCATTTGAATGCAATTACTTATTAAGTGGCTAATATTTTGTGAGGCTGTGTGAGAAGTATTAATTAGGATAATAATAAAAGATGATATACTGTTCTATAAAAGCAGGAAACTGATTTTTGAAGAGGTAATTCTAGAGAGTAGGAAAATAAGTTACTCAGTCTTCCTTGACCAGATAACTGGATGGCTGCTGAGAACAACAATTGAATGGGCCTTCCCCTGACTCTCCACTGTCCTCCCCAAGGTGTCTCCAAACCATAGCTAAACAGGATAGTGTGAGAAGCAGAACAGAAATTGAGGGAATCAGATGAGCAAAGTTTAGAAAATTCTTGTAAACTCATGAAAAAAAGAGAGTATTTAAAATAAGCTTAAGAATAAATATTGAAGGCTCTTATTTTTCAGGTCTACTATGTGATAAGATTAACCTTCTAGAAAAAAATTAATAAGTATATGACACAAAATACATACAATGAATTCCCATCACCTGCTCATGCTCACTTTGGGCACCCTGATTTCAACTATTTTCTTGTATTTTATTTTCTTTGCTTTCTTTTCTGGCCAGGTACACATAGCTGAATGCCCTAAAGTTCACAGAAGGATGGTGTCATTTAACTGCCTATCTCCCACTTATATTTTAATTAGAGAAAAAAAACAAAACCTTTTACATCAAAAGACTAAAATCCTAAGTGTAAAATTTCCACTAACAGTTAGCTGATAGAAAAGGTGATTTTTTCAGATCCTTCCTAGCACTCCTGAAGTCAAGGCCCACAAATCAACCTTGCCTATTACAGACTCCTTTTTGATCTGGAAGCTCCTCTGGAGATGAGGCCAGCCTTCCAGGACATTTACATCTCCCTCACTTTGATTTTTAGAAAATCACCATTCTTTTCCTCCTTTTGTTTTTATCTTCTCCATGCGCAAAAAGCCCAGGATTTTTTAGAAGCAAAGTTATGTCCATTCAATGATTCATTTACTTACTTTTATGAATTCCCACAATGTTTTAGGCAATGTGTTGAATGCTTATAAAACAAAAATGAACAAGGCACTGTCCCTTTCCTCTGTCAGTGAAGATAGTGCAGTCATGAGCTATTGGTGTTAAGACAGAAGTCTGTTAAAGGTTACATGTCGGGTCAAAAAAAAGTGGGTGGTAAATTCTATATCCCGTAATATCAAGATGTGTTCATATATCTACCATAGCTTACTTTTAAAATATTTTTATATTTTCTTTATATTGAAAATAACAGTAGAAAAAATGACTACTAAAACCATGTTTGACCATAAACCACATTAATGCCTAAATACCTGATTTTTATTACAAGTATTTATTATCATGGCTCTACCATTACATTTGGCACATCCAAGGGGTTTTTTTATTTCCAAAATGCTTCACTAATCTGTAACTTATTATTACTTACAGCTTTTTTGTTGAAAAGATTTTTTTCTATAGCAAGGCACAAAAAGGTATTCAAGGGAAAACATTTTAAATTACATTATTTACCAAAAAGACTATCTTTATGTATTACTGGTCTACTGAAATTTTTCTTTTCAATCAAATTCCATTCATTTTTACATAATGCATGTCAATAACAGCTACCATGAAAAAATAACCATAGCAAAAACTGTTTTCCTACCTGTTTCCTTTTTTTGCTACTTCTCATTTTTCTTTCTGTTTGTAAAAGTTTAAATCCTTCCTTCTTGATGCCCTTGAGTCCATAATTACTTCTTTTGACAATTCTTTTATGATGTCCACATTCTATTCATTATTTTGAATAACGTTCAAAATACGTTAATTTCAAATGTACCCTTCTACTCCTACTTTTTCTTTGGTATTTTCTCCCTATATTATTCTTATACCTTTAACAGTCTTGCTTTGAAACTTGTGGCCTCTTTCTGACTTTTTCCCTGAAAGATGTTCCCAGAATACTGCTGCTATAGGGAAGTTAATGAATCAAGTGATTCTATATTTCACTTAGTTCGCTGCTACTTCCTTCCTGCTTTCTTCCTTTGCTCTTCTGGTTCCTTACATCTATCTGGAGTGCTCCCTTCTGCTCCTTCTAGCCTGTACTTTGGCCACTTATTTCAAAACTTCGTTCCATAGAAATTTCTTTCAGACAGCTTTCCTTAACTAATCCACGCTAGTTTACTCCCTTTTTCCCTTGACCTCTAGGAGTTTAAGTATAAACTAGTATTATATATCATCGACTTAGAAAGTACTTGGTTATTTTAGTTAGTTATTTAGTTACATATTTTATATCTTGTCGTTTATATATTTCACTATATATCCTTTCTAATCCCTGGTTTTTCCTTCTTATAGCTCTTAATAAGTATTAATTATAGGTCTTATTATATAAAAATGTAATTATAAATATATTTATATTATAGCTCTTATTATATAAAAATGAAATTGGTTGTTTAATGTCCATGTCTCCTGCTAGAATTCAAGCTCTTTTGGCTGTTTACTGTTGTATCCTCAGATCCTAGAAAAGTGTGCACAGGTGAGTGTTCAAGAAGTATTACTACAGTGTCTTTGACACACCATTCAGGATATTAGTGGAATGAAAGTGTTTATAACTGCTTGTTGACATTTTTAATTACTATTTTATCTGTAATCTCTCACACTCTTTGTAACAGTTGAGATGTATTTGGTTGCAAGACGCAGAAAATCTAATTAACATGGACCTCAATCAAAGGACACCAGCTGTTTACTCAGCCAAAGTCGAAAGGTGTGCAGTTCCAATGTTGGTATGACAGTTCTATGTCATCATCCAGGATCTAAGTTCTCCCCAGTCTTCGTATTTTAGCCATTTGAAGTTGGTCGACTTTCTTCCTCAGCCTTAAGGCATTATAGCCCAAAGACAGTGGCCACATTCTCATATTTCAATATGGGAATACAAGGAGAGTGATATCACAAAATGGGCATATCCATTCTTGCTATACTTCACTTAGGAGAATAGTCTCTAGTTTAATCCAGACAGTTGGAAAAGATACTGTCTTTTCTGTGCTTGAGTAGTACTCTGTGGTGTCTACATACCACATTTTATTAATCTACTCATGATTGATGGGCACTTGGGTTGATTCCACATCTTTGCAATTGTCAATTGTGCTGCAATAAACATTCACACACATGTACAGCCAGAACTCAAGCATCACAAAAATGATCCATGTAACCTAAAACATTTGTATCCCCTTAATATTTTGAAATTTTAAAAAATGGGTATATCTCCTCACTTCTGTCAGAATCCCAGAAATCCCCCCAGCCCCAGCAGTCTTCTCCCCATTCCAATGACAATAACTGAGTCACATGCCTACTTCTGGACTGACCATGGATGCAGAGAAAGCAATGTTATTAATGGCCAATCCTGATTCACTCCAGGTTTTCTAGCAAAAATAGAGGGCAACTGCTGAGTACACAAGCAACACTGTGCCTGTTCTTCTGCTATGTTAAATGACCCACACCAAAGCTCCGTTTTCTTCAGAATCCTCAAGCTGTAAAGATTTCTCAGGCTTTTTCTTTTTTCCTCTCTACATTTTAATCAAGACTTTTCTTTCAGAATTGTTTTTTATCTCCTTAAAATTGTATTCTGAAACATTTACTTTCTCAACCAGTATGCTTCTTTAACTAACTTGTTTATATACCTATTCAATTCCTGCATTCTCACTCTTTTTTTTCAAAGCACCAAGACAAACCACATTTTCAAAAGAATAAGTCTATTTTGTCCCTTCCCTTCCACTCTACATATACACTTCCGCTTTTGAACTGAATTAGGAGTCTTAGAGGCCAAGAAAATGTCATCTGCTCCTTTTATAATTGCCAGAATTATTTCATAGGTGCTAAATGTACCCAAGTTTTCCTTCCCCTTTATGGTTAATCCGAGGCATGCAGGTTTTAACTGGAAGCAATGGGTTTTATAGTGAAAAAGTACCAGTCATATTACATTCTCTGCTGACTTGTTTCTATTAAATTCTTTGCTTCTTTGCTTCCTGCTGGTGTCAGGAAGTCCCAGAACACAGTCCCACTTCATTCCACCTTTTTCAACATCTTTCACAGAAGAAAAGGATCTTGGTTTCCAAGGTAACACAAGTGTGATAATTGAAGGTATCTGGCTATAGGTGAGCTACTCCCTTTCAGATTCAGTGGGGAGAGGAGAAATTAAGTTTTTCTTCTTTGTTTTTTCCTCCCATAAATGCACTTCTGAAACTAAAGGGGCTGCAGTTTCAATGTACACTGTTACATTTTCACCCTCCTATACATTTATAGCTCAAGGGGATAATTCACTTTCACTTTGTTTCATTTTTACCTTTTCTTCCCCACAAACTAATGAAAACGTAATTTTTTATTTCTAAAAACACTCTCAGAATTATTCTGGCATAGGAATGAGCATGATTAAGGGATTAGAAAAGAAGACATTTATCTCCATCAAGATTCCCTACATGTCTGGCTACAAATCAAATATTATCATCTAAGCCAGAACAAGTGAAAATATGTGCTCCTGCCTGTTGTTTCCTTTGTGTCGTGGAAGTTAAAGATGGCATTGAGAATAAAAACTGAGGGCTGTCAACATGAAAAGCATAAATGAGCTGCAACTAACACATGGGCTGTTGTCTCTACATTTCTTCCTATCAAAAGTCAACACTGATGAAAGGTCAAGGAAAATAGCCTGAGAAACGTCAGAAAAGCTCTCCTATTCTCATTATGCTAAGTGAAGTGACTAGGGAGTCCACTCACTATTTTTGTGACACCTTCTATCAGATGCATGCCAATCCAGAACTTCCCTCCTTCTGGGGTCCTAGAAGTAATGAAAACAGTTCCTTAAGGTAACATTCTGCACCCAAAATCCAAATTTCTCAGAAAAACAAAAACAAAAACAAAAACATTGGACCTTTATTCTTTGCAAAGGGAGTGGACTTTTAGCTCCACTGCAATGCAAGGTACTACATAGGTTGTCATGATCTAGAGAGTTTGGTGCCTCTTGGTTCTATTTAACCCCAATGAGTCTAAAAGATCCTGTCAATCCTCAAAAAAATATAGTTGATACTAAGCTAAAGTAACCACAACCAAGATTACTAGTTTTGCACAAAATATGAGACTTATAAAAAGCCAGGTGAACACTGCATTCACCTTCACCTAAAACATTGTCTTGAAACATCCCTGCCGAAGTAGCTCACAGGGCTCGCTTTGTTCACATTATTAGCCTAGGATGAGATATCAGATCATCTTTTTCAATTCCCTTAAAACATTCCTGATTCTTAGTTCTTCTTTGCAATATGCCTTCACTCCTGATTCTGGGGGTTGAGATACAACTTCTCACAACCTAATGATAAGTAATCAAGAAATGCTGAGGTATGTTTCTACACGTTTTTTGACAGGACATACCCTCAATTATTCTAAACGAAAATATGGTGTATGCTACATGATACAGTAAGGTAATGCAAAAGTGTTACATGTTAGTATCATGGAGCTGAATGGCAGCAGGGAACTGCTAAATCTAGGTACATCTTTGTAGTAGTTGTATAATCGACAGAAAAGCTGGTAAAAGAACGCCCGGCTTTTAGAGGAACTCGGGTCCAAAATCCACCCTACATGACGGATTTTGTCAGAATCCCAGAAATCGCTCCCCAACCCCAGCAGTCTTCTTCCCATTCCAATGACAAAAACTGAGTCACATGCCTACTTCTGGACTGACTATGGGTTGAGGGAAAACAATGTTATTAATGGCCGATCCTTCCTCACTCCACCTTGTGAAAAAGAGGAGTGCATAGATATGCCATGATGTGACATCAGAACTACAGAAAATTATTATTCGCAGGGAATGTTAAAGAGCAGCGAACAGCCATAGACTAGTTTGAGGAAGATAAAGTTTAAGGCAAATAATCTGTTATTACAAAAATTCTCTCGTGTTCTTTGGGAATGTAATGTTTTCTAAGCTTGAGGTTATGGGTGGGAGAGGGCGTCCAACTAAAAGTTAATGCTAGCGATAAACCGCTAAGATTTAAAACTGAGGACCACTGCAACCGCTGCACGATGTCTTCTTAAAGACTGGAAAATTTCTCACCCTGCAGACAAAAGTCCCGGTTTTCTCGATTCAGCCCACGATTCAGCCCACATCCCACGGCACCATTTCTATGCCCATCATTTAGGCAGAATGCCACCGGGACGGCGTTAAATGTAGAATTCATCACTCCCGCCTGCAATGCATCTTGTTCTCTTGCCAGAACCCGGCACAGCGACACCCCTCCGTCACGGGTCCTGTTTCCACGCCACCGGCCCGCAGCCGCCAGGAACTCGCGAGTTCTGGTTGGCTCCGCCGAAGCCGCCGTCATTCATCAACTCACCCACGATTGGCTGGCAGAGTGCGCTCGAGAGCACACGCCCGGCCTGGCGAGGACCCGGAGGTGGGTTGGCTGATCCTGCGACCAGACTTGTTCCCAATTGGCAGAAGTAGTATGAAGCAGCTGTCTATTGGCCGTAAGCAGGGTCCGGAGATGTGATCTGGTTGGCTAGGATGAATCCTCCGTCCTACTAGACGCCCTCAGCTGGCTGTTGCTATGAGGTGTCACTGGGCATTCCAGCTGCTGCTAGGCTTCCGCTCTCCAGGTTTTCAATTCGCCGGTGGATGATAGGGCGTGGGAAGAGCTCGACTTCCCTTGGCACGAAGGGGGGCGGGGCTAGAGGGAAGGCGGGCGTGGACCCGTGTCCTAAGGCTGGTGGCTGTTACTGGCCAGCCCCTGAGAGTGCACTTCTGGCTGGGGCTAGTCGCCCCATCCGTGTCCTAACGTTTCAAACAAAGCTTCATCTCGTCGTGTTTATACAAGCGCAGTCAAGGGACTGGACATGCACATCTGTACGTAATACAAGATAAAATGAAAGCTCCCCAAAGCTGTCAGACTAGGGACTGGGTGGTGTCGGGCAAAGGCCCCCCAGCCAATGGCTCCTCTTGGACCTCACTCCCTGGCTCAGGTTAGAGCCTGGAAGCTGCTGTGGCCCCTCTGTCTGTCATCTCTTCTCGGCCAAATTCTGAGCGTGGGAGCCTCGGGTAAACGCCGCTCCAGTCTTACGCGCGAAGTGCGCATACTCAGGGCGCAGGCTCTAGGAAGGACCGGCGTGCAGGGCGAGAAGAGTGCAGCCGACGTTCGCAGCGCTGTTTATCCGAGCGCGGGCAGATGCTTCCGCGCAGCGCAGAGGCTCCCGGTAGCGCGCGCGGCCGGTCGCCTAGGTGACGAGGAGCAGGCGCAGCCCCGCCCCGGGCCGCCGGGCCCCGCCCCGGGCCGCGCTGCGGCTGGTGCTCGGGCGCGCGCTCCAGCGCTGGGGGAAGCGGCGGCGGCGGCGGCGGCGCCGAGCTGGGAGCTGGGCGTGGAGGCGCGAGGGGCGGGGCGGGCAGCACTGCGGGCCCGCGGCTCGGGCGGCTCCGGCGGCTCCCGCTCCCCGCTCTCCCTCAGTCCCTGCCGGCGCCCACGGGCCTCATCTGCACCCGGCTCGGCCCATGCTCAGGGCTGCAGCTGCTTCAGCTGCCGCCGCCGCGGCCGTGAGGTGGGGGCGGCCGCGAGAGGCGGCGGGGTCGGCCGCCGCGGCAGGGTCTGGGGGCGCAGCGCGGCCGGCGTAGGTCTATGTCGCGGGCGGCGGCGGCGGCGGCCGCGGAGGGACGATGCGCGAGTACAAAGTGGTGGTGCTGGGCTCGGGCGGGGTAGGCAAATCCGCCCTGACCGTGCAGTTCGTGACCGGCACCTTCATCGAGAAATACGACCCCACCATCGAGGACTTCTACCGCAAGGAGATCGAGGTGGACTCGTCGCCGTCGGTGTTGGAGATCCTGGACACCGCGGGCACCGAGCAGTTCGCGTCCATGCGGGACCTGTACATCAAGAACGGCCAGGGCTTCATCCTCGTCTACAGCCTCGTCAACCAGCAGAGCTTCCAGGACATCAAGCCCATGCGGGACCAGATCATCCGAGTGAAGCGGTGAGCGGGCTGGGGCGCGCGCAGGGCGGCCCCCAAAGCGTGCCGGGGGCTTCGCGGCTGCACCCCGGAGTCGCCGTCCCGGGGCCGGAGGTCCCCGCGCGGAGCCATGGGGAGGGGGCTGTCTAGGGAGATGGCTCTGAGCTTCGGGCTGTATTATTATTGTCATCCTCCTCCTGAATCTCAAATTTGAGTGCTTTGTTTCACAACTAAAATTTGGCATCCGGTTAACCCGCTGAACGGCCCTTTGTCTCTGGGATCTTATCAGTAGCGCTTCTGCAGAACCCCAAAGGAAACAAAGTTTGAAAGTTGCTGGGGGGGAGGGGAAGGTAGGTTTGTGTGGGGGAAGAGAGTAGTTGTGCACGTATAGGCGAGACATGTGCAGATTGAACCAAAAAAAAAAAAAAAAAGCCTACCTTTGCAGTGTTTGACAGCAAAAATTGCTCATACCTAAACCGTAATAATGTCAAGTGGAGAAGGAAGAGACCATTCTCATCTCATAGAAGATTTAATGGTGCCAGAATGTTTTACAAAAACGAACTCCCTAATTTAGTGGGAAACTTTTAAAGACAGACTATCAAATTATTTGAAGACATAACAGTTCAGTGGAGTTGAGAGAGACTAGCATAATAGGAACACCGATATGCCATTCTCATTGAAAAATGTAGTTTAACCTTTTGGATTTTTTTTGTTTTAAATCTAGCTACTTTACCACCTTATCCCCCCCGCCCCCATAAAAAACATTTGGGACCAAAACAAGCTTCTTCAAAGTTGAGACTAAAGTATTAGCTAATTTAAAGTTAATGCAAATAAGCTTTTCTTTGTTATAAACTCTTAATCTAAAGTATGCATTTTGAAAATATGGCTGATAGCTTAAGTGGTTTAAAATGTTTGTTTTCTCTAAAATTGAGTGTATTTTCCCTAGAATTTCAAACATTAGAAATGTAATAATATCTTAGTTCAGAGTTTCGCAAATTTTTGCTAATTACTAGTTACACATTACTATTTTGTCTGGCTCATGTTAATGCTTGCTGATAATTTTAGTGTTATTTTTTTTTTTCTTCTTGGCTTATTCTACCTATAGCCCTAATTTGAAGACATTTACAGAAAGACAAGTGTGTTATGTGTCCTAGAAGTATTTTATACTTAACCTAATCATCTGGCTTTGAGTCATTGATGGAGAGGACATTTAAACCAAAATCTGGTGTTGCCTCTTCTTTTCTTCTTTACCAGTGTCTTTCAACTTGGTATTTACTGGCAAATTCAAAATCCAGCCTTTGGATCCAGCATCGTTCAATAGAAATATAATGCAAGCCACATTTGTAATTTTAAAATTTATAGTAGCTGATTTTTAAAAAGTAACAGGTGAAATAAATTTTATTTAACTCACTATATCTAGAATATTATTTCAACATGTAATCAATATTCAAAAATTACACAGGTATTCTTTTTCATACTGTGTCTTTGCAATCTGCTCTATATTTGACACGCACATCTTAATTCAAAGTGGTCACATTTTAAGTGCTCAATATGTTGCCATAAGCCACCAAATCAGATGCAGGTTTAAGGTACACATAGTTTGGGAAAAAGCTTGCTTATTTCTCTAAGCTCAGTTTCCTTATCTGTGGAACAGAGAATAGCATGCACCTTTCAGAGTTGTTGTTAATGATTAAATGAGATAATGTGTTTGAAGATGTCCAACACAATACCTGGTACACAGAAGTTACTCAAAAAATACTAGCTGTGTTTCTTAACTTTTTTAAGTAATAACTTTGTTGTCCTAACTTCCTAAAATGTTACCCTTGATATAAATGGAATTTTAGAGGAAATACATGAATTTGTAATTATACTTTGGAATTTATTACCTAGTGTAGACTAAATAAGACTAAACAGTGATTAAAATTAAAACAGTCTTTGGAAAAATTTTAATATCTCTTAAGATATTTGTCTTTTTGAAGGATCCCATAGAAAAAGACAAGAGACTGTTGTTATGTCACAAATGCATTGCCGAACAATGAAATGGAGCTGTGCATTGGGTTATTTGGAATGTTTCAATTTTAAAAAATGCAAAACTGCCAGCACTCTTTTAAGTGTTTATTGGTGTACATTCATATGTATACATGCACAACCTCTAGTCAAAGCCACATGGACTAACTTAAAATGGCTATATTTATAAATTCATATGCTTTCTTTTTTTAATTTGACTTTGGGTACGATTACACGAACAAATAACTGTGATAGGAGAACAGAAAATGTTTTTCAATCAAAATAAACTAGAATTTCTTTTGATTTTGTAATTTCTTCTTTCATTCTTACACATCCCAGGACCTAGTAGCCATGTTCCTGCCTTGAAGTATATTGGAACCTGATATACAAGGCCTGTTTGTTCTTAGGATAAAACCCACCAATCTTCAACATGACCCTCCAAAGCCCAGCATGCCCTTGTTTCTCCCAGCCTTGCACACAGACCTTATTTTAATTCCTTGAAAGTGCCTGTCTCTGGGTACCCCTGTCTCCCTGTAGAAATCTTCTACCTTCTTGCAGAGTAAATTCCTACTCATTCTTTTCTTTTGCCTCTACTTAAAAGATTTCTCTCAGTGAAGGAAGCCTTCCTTGTCTTCCCAGACTAGACTAACTTTTTGCCTCATCCTTTCCCTCAACCGCATATACTTTAGACATCGATGCACCCTGTCCTTTCTCTGTTCTTTGTAGCACTCATCAGTGCTTAATTATCTGTGTGATAATTTATGTGTAGTCAGTCAGTCTCACTAAACTCCTAAGCCCATGTCGCTAGCACAGCACCTGGCACATAGAAAACAAGAAAAAGTGAATGTATTTGTATTGTTCTTTAACATCTGTTTCTCCAAACGTTTTAATTTTATGGATGGAGGAGGTGATTTTTTAAAGCTCATTATGCACGTGGAGGAAATGATCTTCCTTAAGCTCTAACATTCTGTGAGAGCACTTCTAGTTGGAGCAACGAGGAAGAGGTAAAATTTAACAGAGTCGTAACTGCAGTAAATTCCAGAAGAAGGAAAAGGACAGGAAATACACAGAATATGTTTTTTGGATGGAAGCTAGACCAGACTGGCCAAACTAGGAATTTATATAGAAATGTGAGGGGAGATAAGGACAAAAAATTTAAAGCTAAGTTATAGAAAGTTAAAGACTTTGGACTTGAATGCTATAGTCAAGAACCATAATCAAAATTGTTACAGAAACAGTAAAGTGATGATACAGTATATGACTTAGTAATAGACCATTCTGTTTTCATGTATAACAGGAAGAATAATAGTAAATATTGTGATAATACAGTTTCTATATGAAATGCAAAGATCCCAAATTAGCGTGGTATCAGTAGTAACAGAAAGGAAAGAAGGGATACAAGTAATATAAAGAATAATCAAACTCAGTGGGAGAGGAGAGAAAAAGGTCAAAAATAACCTTAATATTTTCAACATGAGTAAACAGGAATAACTGGGGAAGATTATTTCAGTTTGAAGATGTTAATCATCCTGATAGCTATGCCTACTAAGTAATTAGAATATTTGAATAAAGCAGGAAAGGTCAGGTCAGGTTATGTCTGAATATAAGGACTTGGGATTGTCCACAGAGTTCATATTGGGAGAGTAGATAAAACCTATGTAGAGTATATAAAGAGAAATGAGTGGATGTGGCTAGAAATGAATGAACATACCCAAGGATAGAACTTGAGAGTGGTAAGATAGACAGTGGAGCCTTTGTAGATTGAAGGCATGGGGTGTTTTAAGTTGGAGAGAAAGAATGGAGAAAAGGTGGTTGATTTGCACTTCCCAAAGTGAATAAGCTATTCTTTTACTTATTAATATTTCTATATTATTTAAGTGAGTACTTTCCAGTCCCCCAGCTGGTCATTTGTACTTTTCTCTTCACAATAAGTAGCGATAGCATATTGCCAATTGCTACACAGATTTTTGGCCCATAATAGATTGGTGCTATAGAGCTGAAACCAGAGAATACATAAGTAAGTGAACCTTTCAGAGCTCTGCTACCATTTTTCTTCCAGAAACACCTTTTTCTCCAGTAAGCAAAATTTAACAAAGCTGGGCTCCCAGATACAGAGCCTAATAGCCATGAGTTACTTTTTTGTTGTTGTTTTGTTTTGGTAATGGTGAATTAGTAAGAAAAACTAAATATTTAAATCAATAAATGTATGCCATGAAAAATTAAAGACTAAATCCTGCCAGTCAAACATAAATCCAAAGAAAGAGTCTGGGTATAGAGAAAAGGATTAATGATGAAAGCTATATTCAGTTAATTACAAAAGTAAGATTGAAGAACTTAGACTTATGGTTATAAAATAGAATATTAGTGTTAAAAATCACTGACAATCTAAAACAAACAGTATAACTAATAAGTTGGGATGGGAGGAGGGAAATAATGTGAGTGCTTGCTTCCTCATCTTACATAGGTCAAATTTTAGATTGTCAAAAATTAAAACTTAAAATGAATCCAAAAGATCAATGTTTTTCATGACCTTGTCATCTTTTTTTTTTTTAAACTGCTTTATTGGAGTCTGATTGATATACAAAAAGCTGTACATATTTAATGTACACAACTTGATAGTTTATATATAAATAAGCATTCAGAGGTGAAACTGTCACCACAATCAGTGCAGTAATCCTATCCGTCATTTCCAAAACCTTCTTCTGCCCTATTTATCCATGCATTCATTCATTTATTTTTTGTGATAAGAACACTGAACATCAGATATGTCCTCTTTGCAAATTTTCGTGTATGTAATGCAGTATCTGTTGTTAACTAGAGGTGCTGTGATACACGGTAAAAATCTGGGACTTACTGATCTTTTATAATCACTTTTTGTGGCTCCAAAGATTTTCCTAAAAGGGAAACTTTTGTTTTTGCTGTATTGTAAATTATAACATCACAATAAATAGTTTTCTTTTTGCTGTCCCAGGATTGGAATTTTTCAAATTCACCTTGCAAATGAAGGAAATGATGTCCTTTCAGGTCTAACATCCTGTGAATTCACTTCTGAGCTGGGGTCATGAGGGAAAAGGTGAAATTTAATCTGAACCTTAAAGAATCAGCAGCCTGTGACCTGCAAGTCTTATCTAGTTAAATCTATAAGAAGAATCATTGTAGCAATAGTTATTTTTTAAAAGGGGAAGTGGCAAAACTGACTTAAATAGCCAGCCAACAATTCTAGACTCACAGACAAAAAAATACCAATCCTCCCTGCCTATTGATAAATCCTCTGGTGAAAACAAATGGATAAGATGATATGATCACTGAATAAGAAATACTGAGACGATTAGCCAAGTGTATAATGTTGATCTTCTAGGTACCCTTTAGGAATAAGTTGGGTAAGTAATTGGTAATCATTAAGGAGGACATATAGGAAGTGAGAAAAAAATGATGATACAACCAACAGCAATCTTTTCATTTGCTGAAGTATCAGTAGCAACACACTTCAATGATTTAATTTTTATATGCAAACTTCTAAGAAATTAGAAGTGAATTAAAAAATACAAGTGCATATATTATATATTTTTATATATTTATATTTCTTTCCCCCCCTCCATTTTATTTATTTGTTTACTTGTTTGTTTATTCATTTATTTTTCAGGTTAATGTGAGGGTACAACCAACTAGGTCAAAATATTTGATTTTGGTAGGTAGAGTCCCTCTGGTGGTTGTGTCCCACACACAAAAGGTGTGCCAAACACTCCCACACCATGCCCATTCAGTGGGAGCATCCCACCCTCCCTGCCCTCAACCCCATCCCTCGTTCCTCCTTCCCCCAGTGTGAATTGAATTGAATCTTTCTCCTATGTGGGCATGTGTTACATGGTCTACTGGCTTCATATTAGTATTGAGTACATTGGATGATTGCTTTTCCATTCTTGTGATACTTTACTAAGAAGAATGTGTTTCATTTCCATCCAGGATAATACAGAAGATGTGAGGTCACCATCTTTGTTCATGGATGAATAGTAATCCGTGGTATGCATATATCAAAATTTGTTAATCCATTCCAGGTTTTATGGGCATTTAGGCTTTTTCTGCATCTTGGCAGTTGTAAATTGAGCTGCAATAAACAGTCTAGTGCAAATGTCCTTATGATAAAAGGATTTTTTTTTTTTTTTGGATAGATGCCTAGCAGTGGGATTGTGGGGTCCAATGGGAGATCCAATTTGAGTTCTGTGAGGATTCTCCATACTTCTCTCCAGAGAGGCTGTATTAGTTTGCATCCCATTAACAGTGTTCCCCTCTGTCCACATTCCCACTAGAATCTGCAGCTTTGGGACTTTGTGATGTAGGCTGATCCTTCTGGGGCTAGGTGATACATCTCCCCGTGGTTTTGATTTGCATTTCGCTGAAGATCAGGGACGATGAGGATTTCTTCATGTGTTTGTTGGCCATTCATCGGTCTTCCTTAGTGAAAGTTCTGTTCATATCTCTGTCCAGTGATAGATGGGATTGTTAGTTCTTTTTGTTGATTACTTTGAGTTCTCTGTAGATCCTGATTATACAGCTTTTGTCAGATTGCTAATATGCAAATAATCTTTTCACACTCTGAAGGTTGTCTTTTTGCTTCGGTTGTTGTGTCCTTAGCCATGCAGAAGCTTTTCAATGTCCCCTTTGTTTATTTTTGTTGTTCAATTGCCATTGAAGTCTTCTTCATAAAATCTTTCCCCAGACTGATATCTTTAAGAGTTTTCCCCACATTTATAGGATTTTTATCTTTTGATGCCTTAGATTTAAATCTTTTATACATCTTAAATCAACTTTTGTAAGTGGTAAGAAGGTATGGGTCCAGTTTCAGTCTTTTACCTGTGGTTATCCAGTTCTCCCAGCAAGGGATTTTTTGCCCCAGTATATGCTTTTGTCTGGTTTATCAAAGATCAGATGGCAATTATTGACTGGTTTCATCTCTTGATTTTCTATTCTGTTCCCTATGTCAATGTCTCTATTTTCGTTCCAGTACCATGCTGGTTTGATTACTGTGGACTTGTAATACAGCCTGAAGTCTGGTAGGATGATGCCTCTGTCTTTGTTTTTATTACTAAGAATAGCTGTGGCTATTCAGATAACAGGGTGTTATCTGGTTCCATACAACATGAAGTACTATTTTTTCCGCTTCAGAGTGTGGTGTTGGTATTCTAAAGGGGATGGCATTGAATCTGTAGATTGCTTTGGGTAGCATAAACATTATGACAATGTTGATTCTTTCCAGCCAAGAGCATAGTATGCTCTTCCACTTGTTAATGTCTTCTGCTAGTTCTTTTTTTTAGAGTTTCATAATTCTCTTTGTAGAGGTTCTTCCTCTGTTTTGTTAGGTATATCCCTAGGTATTTCATTTTCTTTGAAGCTGCTATGAAGGGAATTGTGTCTTTGATTAGATTAACTTCTCAGCTTGGCTGTTATTGGCATGTATGACAGCTACTGATTTGTGGGCATTGATTTATATCCTAAGACATTACTGTATTTTTTGATCACTTCCAGGAGTCTTGTGACTTGGTGTTCTTTAAGTATAAGATCATATCATCAGCAAAGAGTGAGAGTTTGACTTCCTCTGCCCCTATTTGAATGACCTTTGTATTCTTCTCTTGCCAGATTGCATTGGTTAGAAGTTCCAGCACTATGTTGAATTGTAGTGGTGATAGAGAACAACCTTGTCTGGTTCCAGCTCCAAGTGGAAAAGCTGTCAGTTTTACTCCTTTCAGCTGTCAGTTTGTCATAGATGGCATCAGTTTAAGAAATGTGCCACCTATGCCTATATTCTTAAGTGTTCTTGTTAGAAAAGGATGCTAAATTTTATCAAATGCTTTTTCTGCATCTATTGAAAGGATCATATGGTCTTTGTTTTTTCTTCTCTTGATAGAGTGAATTACGTTTATGAATTTGTGTATGTTAAACCAACCTTGCATCCCTGGATAAAGCCTGCTTTATCATGATGTATAATTTTGTTAATGTGTAGCTACAATCTATTGACTAAGAATTTTTGAGTATTTTTGCATCTATATTAATTAGGAAATTGGTTTGTAGTTAATATATATATTTTTTCTAATAAAAAATCTTTACATTAAACCAGATACTCTGTGCTTAATTTAAGAGAATTTTTTTCAAGGGTATTTTTTTATTTTCAGTTTTTCTCTTGGTCATTGTCTTTAGAATCTAAGATCCTTGGGAAAGATGTATGCCTCCTGTGCCTCCACTCTGGGGTTTTCCTTGCTTCTGCTTTTACCTTTCCCCATTATCTGTTTCTGTCCATTTATTCTTGCCAACTGTTTTCTTACATACTTACGTTTTTCAGGCCTCTGGTATAAAAAGTTGTAAATAGTAAGAGTTTGACTATTAGTAGACTTTCAAACAAGATAAAACTTAGGGATATTGAGTAGATACAAAAGTAAATATAAAGACATAGTCTTTCTGTAGAAAATTAATCTTGAAATTTTAATAATGTGCCGAAATAGTGCCTTGTGTATTTTTGCCTTTTTGTTACTTTGACAGTGGTGGTTCAATTTTATTAAAAATTAATCTCAGCCTTACAGATGAACGTTTAGTTTCTTTTTTAATTTATTTTATTTCAGATTAATATGAGCATATACATTTTTAGGTTACATTGTTTTCAATTCTAAGGTAAAGTTCAAGTTGTAGTTGAGCCCTTCACCCGGGGGTGTGCTGCACACCTTCACGTAGTGCACACTAGATGAGATCCCACCAACTGTCCTCCCTCTGGCCCCCTCCCTTCTTTTTCCTTTCCTCTCCCCCTTGCTAGACTATATTTGTGTTTCATTCATGGGGGCATATACTTGTCTATATATTGATATCATATTAGTATTGAGTACATTGGATACTTTTTTTCCCATTCTTAAGTTACTTTACTAAGAAAATTGTGTCTCACCTTCATCCAGGTAAACATAAAAGATGTAAAGTCTCCATCTTTTCTTATGACTAAATAGTACTCCTTGGTATACATATGCAACAGTTTGTTAATCCATTCATGGCTTGATGGGCATTTGGGTTGCTTCCGCTTTACTAGATCAAGCTCAGCCTTTTAGTAGAATATCAATAATGTTACATAATGCTGTGATTTTAGACACCCACATTTCAGTAAACTATGTAACTAAAACGGATATTTTGGTCAAGTTGGTAAGATTCCATTATGGTATACACTGAATACTAAATGAAGTAACTTTGTACTCCTAAGAGATTCAAACCTCTGGAAATATTGGACCTATATTCCAATTATTTCACTTTTTTTTTTCTTATAAGAAAACTCTAATAAAACCAAATACCTACATAGCATGATTTTTTAATAAATTTCAGTTTAAATTGAGGGTCATTGCTGTGAAATAAGATTTCTTTAAAAATCTGAGAATAAGATTATCAGATATCAGAATTAAATTTTAACAACATATTCATGTCATGGTTTGTTTTGGGGAAGTCTAGTAACCAATCAGCCAACATTGGGAGTCCTTGGAAATTTGATGTATTTAATTAATGTTGGAAATGACTCAGCAGAAGCTTTCCCATTTTCCTTAACCAGGATCCTCACTGAGAAATAACATTTTATGTAATGACTTGTGATGGAGTGAATGTACACACATACATACACGTGGCTAAAACCAACATTTCATGAAATGTGTTGATGCTGTGATACTAGCATCATATTTCCTCTTTATTTTCTATTTTCTGTTTGTCGCTCTTGTTTTGTTTAAAGACAGGGCCTTACTCCGTTGCCCAAGTTGGAGTACAGTGGTATTATCATAGTTCACTATAACCTTGAACTCCCAGGCACAAGCAGTGGCCGGACTACAGGTGTAGGCCACATGTTGAGCTAATTTTTTTTTTGTAGAGACTGTATTGCTCAGGATGGTCATAAGCTCCTAACCTCAAGTGATCCTCCCACTTGGGCCCCCCAGAGCAATGGGATTATAGGGATGAGTCCCTGCCTGCCTATCTCATTGTTTTTAAAAGTTTTCTATGACTCAACAAATTGATCTCTTCACACATGATTTGGAAGTTACTATCCTGCAACATTTTTTTACTCTAGGAAAACTAAATGGAACTATCTTATTTAATATTTTAAAATAAGTTTTATCTTCTGCTTTTCCAGTTTCCAATAATGCTATGTAAGATTACACAAAAGTATCTCAAAATTGGAAGAAAAACTATCCAAAGTATTCAGCCCTACTATGAAACCCAATTATAGCCCAAGAATAAGAAGAAAGAGGGGAGGGGAGGGGAAAGGATGGGTGGAGGGAGGGTAATTGGTGGGACCATACCTATGGTGCATCTTACAAGGGTACATGTGAAATTTACTAGGGGTAGAACATAAATGTCTCAACACAATATCTAAGAAAATGCCATGAAGGCTATGTTAACCAGTTTGATGAAAATATTTCAAATTGTATGTAAAACCAGCACATTGTACCCCATGATTGCATTAATGTACACTGCTATAATTTAATAAAAAAAAAAAATTACATAAATGAAATACTTCCCAGTGTAAGTTAGTAAATGCTACTTCTGTTGCAGAGAAAGATAATAATCATTGAACAAAAAGACACCCAAAGCATTATCTTTTGAGAAAGCATTTACTACTATTTTCCATATTAGAAATATAAGAATGTACTTCTTGTGTAATCTTATTAATTATAGTAATTTAGGATAGCTCTTGTATTGTGAAAACTTAGAACAGAGAAAGGGATGTTGTATTAGTATTCAGACTTCAATACGTGATTACAGGATTATCCTTTACTACACAGATTGCTCAGAAGTGGGAGACATATTGGGCGGCGCCTGTGGCTCATCTAGTAGGGCGCTGGCCCCATATACTGAAGTGGCAGGTTCAAACCCAGCCTCGGCCAAACTGCAAAAACAGAAAAATAGCCTGGCATTGTGGCAGGCGCCTGTAGTCCCAGCTACTCGGGAGGCTGAGGCAAGGGAAACGCCTAAGCCCAGAAGTTGGAGATTGCTGTGAGCTGTGTGACGCCATGGCACCCCATCAAGGGCATCAAAGTAAGACTCTGTCTCTACAAAAAAAAAAAAAAAAAATAGTGAGGGACACTCAGAAGAAAGGTTTACTACCTACATCTGTCTAAGTGATGATGATTCTCCCTTTAAGACAGTGAAGTAGATGAAGATGACTATAATTGCGATAAGTTAAGAATCACTCGCTCAAGTTCTCCAAGAGGAACATTGCAAATCTTTACTTAAAACATTTGGAAGTGTTATTTCTCATCCCCTTAAAAATTAATAATTCAAATGTGGAAATCCTACATCATATTAATAATTCACTACATATTAGTATTTTCTGAACTGGATATCTTTACCGTTCTCTGTAGATGAAATCTTAGAGTGCTGTTTCTATTTTTGGATGGAAAATTTTGTTTTGTTCTAAATTCTAAATTGACCCATCTTAAGGTTTTCATTGAACATAATAACTAACATGTATCAGTCTTTAATACAGGTATTTTATTATATATATTGATCTTCTCATCTGTGAAGACAGTGTTAATCTGATTAAAGATAAGCTCTAGTACTTATTATGTAATTAAGAGCAAGTTAACATTCTTTGTATTTTAATTTCCTCATCTGTAATATGGGTATGATATTAATGAAATAAAGAACATAAAGTATTTGTTTCCAAAGTAAACCTAATATATCAATAATAAAGTTTCACCAAAAATCACAGAGATATATATGTATAAAGCCCAAGCACGTATCTGTATACTGCCATGTGATTTTTTTCTTGGGAATTAGACTTAGTTTCATTGCCTTAATTATATATTTAATCTAGTAATGCATTTAATTATATACTTAATCTAGTAATACATTTACATTTTTTGCTATTGCTTTCTCCTGTGTGTTTTAAGCATTTGTATAGTATGTGATAGAACTGAAATTCCTGAGGGCTTTGTGTTCTATGCTCTAGCTTTCCCCTAAAGACCTAAATGTATTGGCTATAAATAGTGGCGGTATGTTTTTGTGACCCACAAGGAATTGTGAAGATTTCTAGTACATATGTTGATATGTTGTAAATATAAAAATGGCATATAAAAAGTGATCAACATATAATACTAGTATTTGTTAACATTCTTTTTTTGAGACAGAGTCTCAAGCTGTTGCCCTGAGTAGAGTGCCATGGTGTTACATCTCGCAGCAACCTCAAACTCCTGGGCTTAGGTGATTGTCTTGCCTCAGCCTCCCAAATAGCTGGGACCACAGGCTCCCACCACAACGCCCAGCTATTTTTTTGGTTGTAGTGTGGTTGTTTGGCAGGCCTGGGCTGGATTCAAACCCTCCAGCTGTGGTGTGTGTGGCTGGCGCCCTAGCCACTTGAGCTACAGGCAGAGCCTGCTAACACTTTTTTCTAAAAAAAAGTTTTAAAAATTTATAATGATGGTAGACCACTTTAGGAATAACAAAAACTATGGGTGGGGCGAAGATAATTTTAACAGTTATAGCTATTTATATATGATAACATGTTGGCAGAACTTTTTAATAAATTTATTTCAGAAAAAGTTACCTCTGCATAAACATCACTGTGGGCAGGACACAGTGGCTTAAACCTTTAATTCTAATGATACCTGTAATCCTAGTGATAACTGGTGTTTCAGGTTCTTGGTCTCAGCTATTCAAAGAATGAATCCACGGACCACAGGATCAGTGGTAAGATGGGGTTTATTCACAGAAACAAAAATTACAACTTAACAAAAAACCAAAGCTCCTGGCAGAGGGAACCCAAGAGGGGAACAAGCTCTCCTGCTCCCTCTTCAGGTCTGTTCTCACTCTTTGCTCAGGGGTTTATATAGTCACAGAGGATTGTTTTGCCCAAGTCAGTGTTGACTTTTAGGGTGTGGATCTTTGTCAGTTACAGCCAATTGTCCAATCAGCAGCAAGGTGCCAGAATTCTTAGGCCCTGGAAACTCACATGAGGAGACAGCAAAGCTCCAGCCATGAAATTGACCAGCCAGAAGTGCACTGGGAGGAGAGTGTCCCCATAGGTGTTTGGCTTGTCCAGCAAGCTGGTTCTTCCAGCCACCGCAGCATCATCCTTGCCAGGGCTAAGGCATAAGGTGTGGCACCACCTGTCCTGCATCACTAGCCCTCTGGGAGACTGAAGTGGGTGGATTGCTTAAGCTCACAGATTGGAGACCCTTAGCTGGGCATTGTGGAAGGCACCTGTAGTCCCACCTGCTTTGGAGGCTTGGGCAAGAGAATTGCTTGAGCCCAAGAGTTTGAGGTTGCTGTAAGCTATGAGGCCATGGCACACTACCAAGCAAGACAGAGTGAGACTCTGTCTTAGAAAAACAAAGTCATGAACATCAAACAATATTATTTAAGCCTCCTCATTTGCATAGCATTGCCCTGGACATTATGCACAGTAAGTACAAGATACTATCTTTGTCCTCCTGGCCTGCCAAAATGCACTATAAATGACCATATATTTGACAGTATTGAGTTAAACAGAAATAGATTTTTAAACACAATTTGATTTCTAAGTTTCAAAGGATTTTTTTTTACCAAAAACATTGTTTTTACTGGACCACCTTTTCTTTTTCTTTTTCTTTTTTTTTTTTTTTTTTGTGTGTGTGTGTGACAATTCTTTTTTTTTTTTTTATTAAATCATAGCTGCGTACATAAGTGCAATCAAGGGGTAAAATGTGCTGGTTTCATATTCAATCTGAAATGTTTTCATCAAACTATTTAGCATACCCTTCATGGCATTTTCCTAGTTATTGTATGAAGACATTTGTATTCTGCATTTAGTAAGTTTTGCCTGAACCCTTCTAAGATGCACCATAGGTGTGGCCCCACCAATTGCCCTTCCTCCACCCCAACCTTCCCCCTCTCCTCCCCTCCTTTGCCCCTTTCCCCTTATTCTTATGCTATAGTTGGGTTATAGCCTTCATATGAAACCTATAAATTAGCTTTATAGTAGGGCTGAGTACATTGGATACTTTTTCTTCCATTCTTGAGATACTTTGCTAAGAAGAATATGTTCCAGCTCCATCCATGTAAACATGAAAGAGGTAAAGTCTCCATCTTTCTTTAAGGCTGCATAGTATTCCGTGGTATGCATGTACCACAATTTATTAATC
>CAUYRH010030269.1:0-23270 GCA_963574655.1 Perodicticus potto | reverse complement strand
TGCTGGTTTCATATACAATCTGAAATGTTTTCATCAAACTGTTTAACATACCCTTCATGGCATTTTCTTAGTTATTGTATGAAGACATTTGTATTCTGCATTTAGTAAGTTTCGCCTGTATCCTTCTCAGATGCACCATAGGTGTGGCCCCAACAATTACCCTCCCTCCACCCCAACCTCTCCCCTCCCCTCCCTTCCTATATTCTTGTGCTATAGATGGGTTATAGCCTTCATATGAGACCTTTGAATTAGCTTCATAGTAGGCCTGAGTACATTGGATACTTTTTCTTCCATTCTTGAGATACTTTGCTAAGAAGAATATGTTCCAGCTCCATCCATGTAATCATAAAAGAGGTTAAGTCTCCATCTTTATTTAAGGCTGCATAATATTCCATGGTATACATGTACCACAATTTATTAATCCATTCGTGGGTCAATGGGCACTTGGGCTTCTTCCATGACTTAGCAATTATGAATTGGGCTGCAATAAAATTTCTGGTACAGATGTCTTTGTATAACCAGAATACACAGAGAACTCCAGTGTATTAGCAAGAAAAGAACAAGTGATCCCATCTCAGGGTGGGCAAAGGACTTGAAGAGAAAGTTCTCCAAAGAAGACAGGCGCGCAGCCTACAGACACATGAAAAAATGCTCACCATCCTTAATCATCAGAGAAATGAAAATCAAAACTACTTTGAGATATCACCTAACCCCAGTAAGATTAGCCCACATGACAAAATCCCCAAACCAGAGATGTTGACGTGGATGTGGAGAAAAGGGAACATTTCTGCACTGCTGGTGGGAATGCACACTAATACGTTCCTTTTGGAAAGATGTTTGGAGAATACTTAGAGATCTAAAAATAGAACTGCCATTCGATCCTATGATTCCTTTACTAGGTATATACCCAGAAGACCAAAAATCACACTAAAATAAAGACATCTGTCTTCAGTGTCTTAATAGTATATTATTATATTATATAAGTGAAGGCTGATGGGACAGGGGAGAATGTGTGGAGGCCTTGGGTTGACCAGTTCCACTTTGCATAGCCTCTCTGCCTCCCTGGAATGGAGTATTGGTCACCAGCTGTCCGCCCTACCATTCTCTGCAACTTCTTCCCCACATATACCCGGTGACTGCTACAATGGGGACAGGGCAGGGCAGGGGCAGGGATGGTGAGCATCAGGTATGTGCATCTCTGTGTCCTGGAGAGTATGACAGGGCTGGAAACAGCCTGGGACATTGGGCAGGTAGCTGGCTGGGGGAGCTTCTTGCTAACTCCTTGCTGTTACCCAGCGAGTCTTTCCTGAAGCTGCACACTCTTGAACTAACCCTTCTGTTATCATTTAGCACAACCAGTCGTGGGGAGCGTTGATCCCTGGCTGAATATTCCCTTCCCCTGGGACGCTTATTGATTTGAGGTCTGGAAAGAGGGGAAACCCACAGCAATTAATCACTTTGGATAAGATTCTTGATGGTGTGCCAGGTTCTCTGGAGGTCTGAGGTCACCTTACCAGTACACCTCTGCCTCACAGGGTGTGACATTAAATAGAAAATAAAAACGTTATATCATCAAAGAGATCTCAGAAGAAATCTGGTACTTTCTTCCTATTTTGTGAACAAGGGTGCTGTTATTTTCATTTTGTACGGGCCCTGCAAATCATATAGCTGATCCTAAAATAACTTTCTTTGCCCGTTTTCTATATCATTCATTTCTCCCCCCAAGCCTTTCTCTTTCTTTTAACTCACTTATTTTCCTTACTTTTCTCTTTTTTAATCTGCGTTTTAATTGATGTGCTTTTTTTCTGCAGGAGAAGTTTGCTCTTCATGTTTCTTTTAATTTCGTTTCCACTCTTACATTGTTATAAATTTTTATTTTCTAATTTTTCTGACTCTACCAGTTTTGTTTTCAATGAATTCTTCTTGTCAGACCATCTAAATTTGGGGCTATGTTTTGTTTTATACTTGCGTTACTTTTCATTTCTTCTGGCTCTTTGGCATAACAGAGTACTAGTTACTCTTTTCATCTCTTTGGAACACATTCTTGCATGATTTTGTTGGCTATGGGAGTGTTCCACGGCAACCGTTTCACTTTTTTCATGAGAGAATAGGTGACTTCATCTGGAGAAGGTGGGAAAGCAAGAGCGTAGGGAGCTTCGCATTTCAATATTCAGGGTTCAGCTGCTGCAGCCTCTGTTTTGAAAGACTCCGTATTTGGATTTGTTTTTGTTTTTCAAATAGATTTTATTTTTTTACAGCAGTTTTAGGTTCACAGGAACACTGAAAAATATACTCCTTGCCCCCCTGCCCCCACTTCACACACACACTCTCATACAGCCTCCCTCTTGTCATATAGCAGCACAGTGGCACCTTTGTCAAAATTGATGAGCCTCTACTGACACATCATTGTCACTCAAAGACCGTAGTTTACATTAGAGTTCACTGTTGGTGCTTTCCTTTCCGTGAGGTTGAACAAATGTATAATGACACACAGTCACCTTTACAGTATGGTACAGGGCTTTTCACCTCGCTAAACATCCTCTGCCTATTCATCCCTCCCTCCTCCTAACCCCTGACAACCACTGATCTTTTTTTTTAAATTTTTTTGGCCGGGTCTGGGTTTGAACCTGCCACCTCTGGCATATAGGGCCAGCGCTGCACCCCTTTGAGCCATAGGCACTGCTCCACTGATCTTTTTTTACTGTCCGGATAGTTTTGACTTTTCATAATGTCATACAGTTGGAATCTTAAGTATGTGAACTGTTCAGATTAACTTTTTTCACTTAGTAATATATATTAAGTTTCCTACATGTCTTTTTATGGTTTGATAGCTCATTTCTGCTAACTCTGGATCATATTTCATTGTCTGGATGCACCACAGTTTATTCACTTAGTGAAGGAAAGCTTGGTTTCAAATCTGCTATAAATGTCTCGGGCAGGCTTTTTTTGTGTGGACATAAGTTTTCAGTTCTTTTGGGTAAGGACCAAGGGGCAGTATTGCTGGATAATAGGGTAAGAAATCGCCACCCTGTCTTCCAACGTGACTGTACCATTTTGCATTTTCCCCGGCGGTGAGGACAAGTTCTGGTTGTTTAATTTTTTGCCATCATTTGGTGTTGCCAGGGTTCTAACCCTGTACATGTGCAGTGGTAGCTCATTGTTGTTTTGTTTTGTTTTAAAAGAATCCTTTTTTAAAAGTTCAAAATACACCAGAAGCTTGGTAGTTGACCACCTCTTGACATTGACCACCTCCTTATGTTGGCCTAATTTTCATAGACCAGACATAACCACATGTATGTATCAATATGGCAGGCCTAGTCCTTATGTTGACCACCTCTGTACACTGACCAGTTTGCTACAGTCCCCAGGTGATCAACTTACAGAGGTTCCACTTTGTTAAGGGGGCACAAATGTTTTTGTCACATGGCTTCACTCAGGCTATAAATATGTCCATCACCTGAATAGTCTTCATTGTACTTGTTAGGTGAGTTTTTGTCTCTCTCCTTGGCTGAATCTGAGATTCATTACTAAATAATATCAGCGTATTAACAATGAAAATAATCATAAAGAAAAATTATTAAACGACTTAGAAATTTAGATCTATGAAAATTGCAATAGAAAATTTGCAAAAGATGCAGCTGAATAGCCACTCAGGGCTGTAAATGTGTATGTTCATATGAAATATTAAAATTTGGTGCTGTGCGTGACTGAGTTAAAATGTTAGAAAAGGGACAGCAGATTAGAAATTTAAGAGTAAGGAAATAACAAAGATAAATACAAGAGGACACAGCAAGGAAATCCTAAAAAAAATATTCAGAGGCATAACAGAGCCAAAAAAATGTGTTTTATTCTGAAAGGAAAAAATAACAGGCAAAAACTTTTCAAGTTTGTTCATGAATGAAATATTATTGGTAAGCAACATCAGATAACGTAAACAATGGCATGGAGTCAGATGTAGAGATTAAAATGGGAACAGGGAATATTTACAATTATAAGGGTAATGGTAAAATGCAATAAATTTAAAAGTTGAATTAAATGAATAACTTCCTAGAAAAATTTAATAAAAGTGTTTCAATATAAGGAACACAGTTAACAATAATATTTTGTATATAATTAGTAGTATACGGTTTCAAATAGCTTGAAATAGGATATTGAAAGAAATGATAAATATTTGACATGACCTGTACACTAATTGCCATGATCTGTTCCCTTTACCATATATGTATCACACACTATGTACCCCATAAACAGAAACAACCATCCTGTGTCAATTAAATAGTTTTAATAAAAGAAACTGAACACCAGCATGTTGACTTCATCATTAAAGAAATATAATCAGCATTTAAGATACTCTCAGACACTACACTTAAGTTCGGCCAGTTTTACAACACATTTGTATGCTTGTCCTTCAATAGGGGGATACAAAAATTCTTATCTGCTAAAATTCTACTAGATATCGCAAAGTTATTAATGTTGCAGCCTGAACTTCTTTACAATTTTAGGCCAGTTGTTCAGAATTGACTTTCCTCTGCAGTGTTCATTAATATCACTAGTGTTGTATAGACAACAACAAAGTTAGGTTTTCTCCCACCCTTCTGGCCATGATATAAGTACGTGTGGTGGAAGCTGTTGCTGCTGCCTGGAGCAAGAAGAAAAATGAAGATAAATATCTGTTTGGGGATCACACTTTTTCTAAAATATAGAACACTATCCTCACCTCTCTTTTCACTTGTAATAGAACGGACTCCTCACTGAATAGCAGAGAAGAAAGAAAAACAGCGCAATTTCTACCTGACAAACAAAGAAAGAAGGCAGTTTCCTATAGCCATCTCGAATAGCTGGTGCAGCTCCTTACATTGGCCCTTTTTTACAGGGAGGGAGGTACGTAAATCCAGTTCATATCAATCAGTAGAATTTTGTTCAGAATGTGCATTGTTATAAAACATGTAGTAGGAGATATTTCTTAAATTTATTATTTCTCACACTGGAACAACATATTGCATCTTAGAAGGGTACAGGCGAACCTTGCTAAATGCAGAATACAAATGTCTTCATATAATCACAGAGAAATCGCCGGGAAGGCTATGTTAATCAGGTTGATGAAAATAGTTAAGATTGTATATGAAGCCAGTACATTGTGCCCCTTGATTACACTATTGTACACAGCTATGATTTAATGATAAAGATAATAAAAAAAGAAAAAAAAAACAAAAATGAAACAAAAATTTCAAATATCCTCAAATTTTTTTCTTTTTATACACTTAAAAGTGTTAAAAATACGTAAGCATTTTTAAATTGACACATAATCAATGTTCATGTTTCTGGGATAGTGATTTTGTAATGCTTGACACACGACTGGAATTTGCACACCCATCGTATCAGCCATTTATTATTTCTTTGTGCTAGAAACATTTAATATCCTCTTTCTAGCTATTTGAAACTATCCTTTTTGGACTTAAACAATTTTTACAATAACATTCCCTTAATAGAAATTGATCTAATGCTCATATGTTATTTAAACTTATACAAATTATTTAAACATAGACCAAAAGCTGTTTGCAAATTAATTATTAACAGAATCACTGACTCTGGACAACTCGTACGTACACATAAAATTTAATAAATGCTGCAGTTATAAGAACACAATGTGGTGATAACCATCGTAGCACACATCCAACTTTGATGTGACTTAGAAAATAGTTCCCACCATTTTTATTTGCTTGTACTTCTCAGCAGTTTAATTCATAAAACCCATCTTTCTTAAGGCAAGCTCAAGTATACAGAATATAAGAAGGCAGATAGGACGGAAGCTTTTCAGTTGGTTCTTAACCCATGGTGCATTTACTCTGTGTCAGATTAGTATGATCAGCTTTCCTCACTTCATCAGTAGGTATATTTCTGCTAAGTAAAGCTTGCTTCAGGTCTTGGAGACATTTCTAATGTCAAAGACACTGCATTGAAAGAAATTCTTTGATATCTTATGTAGTAAATGTGTTTTTGAAATACCTGGTACTGCTATAGCTTTATTTACAAATTGTGGGTTGTTCTGAATTAATATATATGTCTTAACACAATAACTAAGAAAATGCCATGAAGGTTATGTTAATAAGTTTGATGAAAACATTTCAAATTGTATATAAAACCAGCACATTGTACCCCATGAATGCATTAATGTACACAGCTAATATTTAATTAAAAAAAAGTTATCAAATGATTTTTTTCAAGACTTTACAAAAAAGAGAGATTATATAATCATATACAATTATATCTCTTTCAAAGTAAATATTTCCACCTATGTCCTGTATACATTTGATATCATTCAATAAAAAAAATGGTGGCAGGAGAATTGACTTTTTATCTGAAAGTCAATTATTTTTAATTTAATAGTATGAAGTTAACGATTGGGATTAGGGAGCTTTCCAAGAAGAAGAAGTCTAATAATTTATATTTGTTAGGGCAGTTGGAGAATATGGATAATTGCACAACAGAATCAGAGGAAAAATTTTGCCATGGGAACAAAGGACAAAAGCTATAGCTTGAAATTAGCAAGTGCGCCGAAAGATGAATTTGTATTCATTTTGCAACTTTGAAGAACCAACCCTAACCCTTCATAGTCAAGGAAGTCTTTCCAAGTTTAGTTCAGCTTTTCTCCGTGCCCTCCGCTGGCTGCAGGTCAACAGACACCCAATCTTGGTTTAGACATCCTGCAAGCTTACTACAGCACGGAGCACAAGGTCTTCTAATTGTTTTTGTTTCTGTCCTTCCCTCTGCTTAAGCCATAAGCTCTTTCAGACCGGATACGTTACCACACTCAAAACCTGCCTCCTGGTGCTGACACCATACCTGAAATACAGAAATGTTCAATAGGATTTCTTGATAAATAAATGAATGGACTAATAGATTAGTTATCTGGAAGCAGTATCCCTTTGTGACTGGGCTCGACACTGTGAGAAAGAGTGTTCTCAAACCACAGTGAAGGATGACTCTTACTATGTGCATGAAAAAATAATTCATGCATAACTTTACTTATTAAAAAATAAACCTTCTTGGCCAGCCGTGATGGCTCATGCCCCTAATCTTAGCACTTTGGGAGGCCAAGGTGGGTGGATTGCTTGAGGTCCTGAGTTTGAGATCAGCCTGCAGAAGAGTGAGACCCCATCTCTAAAAATAGCCGGGTGTGGGCTCCTGAAATCTCAGCTACTTGGGAGGGTGAGGCAAGAGGGTCACTGGAGCCTGAGAGTTTGAGGTTGCTGTGAGTTATGACACCATGTCACTCCATCAATGGCAAGAAAGTGAGAGTCTCAAAATAAAAATAAAAATAAAAATAAAAAATAAATAAATAATAATGCTTCTCTTTTCTTTTCTTTTCTTTTTTTTATTTAATAAATCATAGCTGTGTACATTGATGCAATCATGGGGTACAATGTGCTGGTTTCATATACAACCTGAAATAGTTTCATTCAAACTGGTTAACATAGCCTTCATGGCATTTTCTTAGTTATTGTTAAGACATTTATATTCTGCATTGAGTAAGTTTCACCTGTACCTTTCTAAGAAGTGCCGTATTGGTGGCATAACCCTTCTCTTCCGCCACTTCCTCCTCTTCCCAACTCCCCTAATACTTGCTGACTGCTCAGACTTCATAACTTGCCACTTACTTGGCGTCCCCACACTGTCCTCAAGTCTGCCATGTTTATAGGGTGTTACTCCTAAGTGCCGTGTGGTCCTGTGAAGTAAGCAAGCTGGACAAGGAGGTGAGATAAGTAGCTCAGAATCGAACCACTTATAATTTTGTCACCTCTCTTGGGCATATTTTGCCCATTTGTATGGACATGAATATATACAAAACAAAAAAGTGTTTTACAGCTGAAAAATACTGTTGCGGTGATAAAGGTGTTGTTCTAAGACTTTATGTTGGAATGAGGAGTGAAATGGAAATTATTTAATCTCCCTAATGAGTCATCTAATTAGAAATGCACTCAATTTAAAAAAGGAAATATTGTTTTTCTTGCATAGTTGTTATAAAACATGCAAAGAGGAGATATCGGCGTTCTAGAAGTACTGACTGGAAATTTATTCTTGGTTGTTACACATGTATCACCTGTTGTTTAAAGGTGATACAAAATGTATTGCTATTCTTCCACTTCAGGGAAGAATAGTAATATATTTAATCTTAAAAGAACCATAGGGAATACAGGCATAATGTTTACATGCCACGTACAGATACAGCAATATATAAATACAAAATAATTTTAACCCCCAGTAGGCTATTCTTACTATAAAAGTTCCTTGATGTTGGTTCTTTGCGTATGCATCAAATTGCCTTAAAAGGCTATTTTTTTTTTTTTAGATATGATATTTGCGGTCATTTCAAAAGATTGTCAAAAAAGATTGTATAATGGGTGGAGAGAAGGTAAATGGTGGGATCACACTAATGGTGCATCTTGGAAGGGACAGGTGAAACCTACTAAATGCAGAGCACAAATATTTTCACACAATAAACGAGAAAATACCGTGAAAGTTATGTCGAACAGTTGGATGAAAACATTTCAGATTGTATATGAAGCCCGCACACTGTACCCCATGATTGCACTAATGTACACAGCTATGATTTAATAAAAATTAAAATTAAAAAAAAGGATTGTATAGCAATTTTTCAAAAGATAATCAAAAACAAAGTAAATAAGGAGTTGCCTGAGGGTGAGCCTTTTAATACGGGAACATTAAGTGTATTGGATTCCAGAGTGGAAATAATCATAATTCAGCATTTCAAAGTAGATAAAGCTCTTATGACTATAAGACTGAATTTAGGAAAACACAGTGATCTGCGTCCCATAATAATTTACATTAGATATGTATGAATTTTTCTGTTATTCATATGACATAATAAATACTAGGAATGTTTGGTTCTTATTGTTCTTTTATTAATACCATAAAAAATAGAATATTAAAGAAAATAAGCTTATAAATAATTATACAATCAAATATGTTTTATTTTATGTAGCCTTAAAGTTAAATATAAATATTTTTCTTTTTATTGTCATACAATAATTAAGGCACAGTGGCTCACGGCTGCAATCCTAGCACTCTGGCTCAGCAACTTGAGATCAGTCTGAGTAAGAGCAAGATCCCATTTGTACTAAAAATAGAGGAACTAGCCACACTTTTTGGTGGGTACCTGTAAACCCAGCTAATTGGGAGGGTAAGGCAGGAGGATCACTTGAGCCCAGGAATCTGGGGTTGCTGTGAGCTAGGCTGACTCCACGGCACTCTACCCAGGGCAACAGAGTGAGACTCTGTTTCAAAAAATAAACAAACAAAATTCAAAAATAATAAAACCAATGCTAAATATCTGTTCCAAATGGGAAATCCTTCTTTCTTTTTACAGACATAAAAGGGAAAATCATGCTTAAATCCGGAATTGTTCCATTTATGCATTTATAAATGCATAAATTAATGTGTAGAATCTTTACAGGATGCAATAAATTTACAGGATGCATAAATTACTGTGTAGAATCTTTGACAGATATAAAATATTTCCCCTTCTTTCTTAAAGGGCCTTACAATGTAGCTATTGATCCATATTATCACGTTTACCAGAATTTACGATATTTGATTGATGTTAAGGACCTCAGGAAAAACAAAGGTTCTTTGATGACTTCTGTACCCTAAGCCTGTTGCTACTCCCTAACAAGTTAATTCCAGGTATAAAACCTGGACAACAGCCTTACACATCTATTAACCTCACAAAATGCATGAAAAACATAATACTGGCTACTATAGAACAGCAATAATTATTAGAAACCCAATTTATTGAAAATATCTCAATTTTCCATCACAGTATTTACAAGAACACAATTATGTTGGTACAATACTGAATAAGGAGTAGTTATCTATAAAGAAAACTGTTCTTTATGGAGCCAATGGATTTTAAGGCTCTAAATCAGGGGTTGGAAAACTTTGACTACTGTGGCAAATACAGCCTGCTGCCTATTGTTAAAAATCATTTGATTTGAATACAGCCTTGATAACCTGTTTGTGTTCTGTCTGTGGTGCTTTCCTGCCACAGTAGCAGAATTAAATTGCAACAGAGGTGGCATTACTGTAATGCCTAAAATATTTAATACACTTATCTGCCTGCTGTTGAAAAGATGTATCTGTGCCTTACCCTTCCCCAAATCATTACAGCAGGCTCGGCCAAGAACAACAGCAACAGAGTTAAGGGTGAGTTACGATACACTGATATATCTATCAAAAATCCTGCCAAAATAACTTCATTTATGATTTATACAGATTTTTAAAATTGACATTCTGACTATAGGCTGAACATTCGCTCCGTGTGACAAGCCAATTATAAGTTAATTTTTTTAGAATAGTTTTCTTTGCATGTGACATCCCTTGTAGATACGTTGTCAAGAGTGAGCTCTATCTAATGTTTAAAATATAGGTACTACGTGTCCTGTTTTTGCTACTTCACTTTTCTGTATGCACTGTCGAGTTCCAATTCTGTTTTAAGTGTAACTTAGAAACAATTTCTTATTTTAGAAAAAATGATTTATTAACCAATTCTACAGTAATAAATGATTTATATTCTTCATTTCCTAAAGCTTCTGAAAGTCTGGACAAAAGATAGATAATTATAAAATACATCCTAAATTTGAGTAGCCACCATCAGTGGGGTTTTATACAAACCTGTTCTTTTCTTTCTTTATTTTTTTGCATTTTTTTTTTTTGGCTGGGGCTGGGTTTGAACATGCCACCTTTGTCATATGGGGCCTGTGCCCTACTCCTTTGAGCGACAGGTGCTGCCCCTACAAACCTGTTCTTGATGGAGAAGAGATTATCAATCATTGCATAGGGGAAGAAGGCCTCAGGACTCAGTAATCCAAGATGCTATGACATACTCTTTCCTACTTAAGCTTAAGCATAAAAAAATTACGTGATTTTAATTCATGCTGTATAGGCTTGTAGAAAAAAAATCATGTTGAATGAATTCAATTTGCTGAATAAAACTATAAAAGTACTTAGTAATAAACAAAGGAGAATACCTATTTACTTGTCACAAATATGCTTATTAAAATTCTTAAAACAAAACAAATTACATGGAAACAAGCTAAAACTGATTTCTACAGAGTGGGGGGATGAGCTGAAGTACGTACGGATAAGCATATCACTGCTTGGGTTGGATGTTTAATGAGAAGATTTTTCTGAGAAGAAGACGACAAAAGAAGCAAAGTTCATGGGGAAAATTTGGGGAAATTAGATTATTAAAAATACACAGAAGAAAGAGACCCCGAAAGGAAAGAGTGTTGGAGAGACGTGTGTCCTGTCACAGGGTGCCGAAAGACACTCCGAGAGCTTTCTAGCAGAACAGACTGAGGGGGCGTGAAGGCACCCAGACTCTCGTGCCTTTGCGAACTTTCTCCAGCAGCACTCAGAGTAGAACAGACAACTCTTCACTAAGCCTGGGGCCTCCTCGTTCAGCATTTTCTTCCTCAGGGTTAATCTGGCATTACTTTCCTAATTCTTCCTAGGTATATCAGAAGGTTAACTTGAATTAGCCAGTTTGTATGCTCCAAAATGTGCCTTCCATGAAGTTGTATGCCTCACTGGTTTATTCCACTTTTATTTCTTATTGAAGATCAAAAATTTTGCCCATCTAAATTGCTTCCTGTGATTCTACAAAAGTTGGAAACTATTTCCCATTTTAGTCAATACCCGGGGTCAGAATAGTTGAAGCCAACACCTCATTCTGAAGGCACTTGTTAGTGTTAAACACACTTGGCCTTCAACTCCAGTGACTGACTACACTTGGCCCTTTGAGATTTGGAGGTAGTTCTGTCTTCTCAAGGAGAGAGAAGCCACGTCGGATGTTGTTGGTTCCGTCCCCAACAAGTGGTGGCTGTTTCCACCTTCATCTTCTTGTTTAAAGGAAAGTTAAAGTTTCCTTATCTATTTCCTGTTACTGTTTCATAAATTTCTTTTTCTTTTTTTTTTTTTTTTGGTTTTTGTTGTTTTCAATGGATTCTTCATATTCAAAATATCCCCTCATCTTGTGACAAACTTGGCTGAATGTTCATGTCATTAACTAAGCTTTAGAAAATCACTCTGCTGGGCGGTGCCTGTGGCTCAAAGGAGTAGGGCGCCAGCCCCACATGCCGGAGGTGGTGGGTTCAAACTCAGCCCTGGCCAAAAACTGCAAAAAGAAAAAAAAAAAATCAATCTGCAGTCTCTGTGCCTTGCTCTTGCATTTACGCTACTTCAGTGATTCCCTTTCCTATATTTTACTAAACTGGAGTCATAGAGGCCCTTGTGGGACCCTACCAGCCTTTTGCATTTATTCCTCCTTCTTTTATTACAGAGATTACTTTTACTTGCACTTTCTGAGTTTTATTTGTAATTACATATTATTATTTACCATAATTATACACCATATTAATTATTACATAGTAAATCAATCGTTTTCTGCACCTTTGTTCTTTTTAAAAGCAATCTGACCAAAGTATTATTCTCATTTGGTAGCCACAATTTTTGATACATATTTTCCTCACTCTGATGCTCTGAGTAGAGTGCAGTGGCATCATCAGAGCTCCCTGCAATCTCAAACCCTGGGGCTCATGTTATCCTCTTGGCTCAGTCTCCCAAGTAGCTAGGAATACAGGTGTGCACCACTAGCATACCTAGTTTTTCTATTTTTAATAGAGATAAGGTTTTGCTCCTTCTCAGGCTGGCCTTGAACTTCTGGGCTCAAGTGATCCACCTGCCTGGACCTCCCAGAGTGCTGGGATTATAGACACGTATAATCAAAGATAGCTCTTTCAAAATAAGATCAGCTAATAGCTTTCTCCAAATTACCCTCTGAAAAATGTAGATGTAGATATTTTTCTGATATAATTCTTCTCCTAAAGCTAATTTTGGCAAATTGCTAAAATCTAAAAATGATCACTTGGAAAGTTTTCTTTTTTTGAGTCATCCTTTAAGAGCTATGCTTTAGTAAGTTTTTATTACTGTGCTTTCTAAATTTGCTTTGAAGAATTTGTATCCATTTTATAATTATTTTATGAACATGAAAAAGAAAATTACTCTAAGGAAAATTTTTTCTTTTTGTTTTTTTTTTGTTGGAATTTTTCCTTTGCATTTGGAGAACTTCATTTTTTTCACTAAATCTGGGTGCAGAGATGCACCTCTACATGAAAAGTCTCATCCTGGGAGGAGAAGGTGGCATTCGTAAGACAGATAATGACGATGACTTCGCAATCCATGAATTTAGCTCTACAAATATAAATTTTAGAAAATAATTAAACATATTTTAATTATTTCAAATGCCTTACTTCTCCCAGAAAACAAGAAATGCATCTAGTCACTTCAGAGTAAAGTGTTATCAATTTGTGTTCCCCTCAAACATTACTACTTAGAATTGATCCCATGCTTCCTGACGCTGGGAAGCCTAATGGGCCATTTTGAACTGCTGGGTGTAAGCATTTGCTGCCATGATGGTTCTGACCTAGTGAAATTTCTTCTGGGCCTGCACCCTTGTGGTTCATGCCACTGGAATTAAGTCAGCCTCTTCCATAAACTCTTCCATACTAATGATTTGTGATTTATTCTAAGTTGACTAATTGATAAATAAGTGATAACTGATAAATAAGTTTATGGGAAACAAAAAGAGGGTGTGAACATTAATGATTACATTGTTGCTCAAGCACTAACTTATGGCTTCCTAAAAATCAAAAGATTGGAAATGGACTAACATATATTAGAAGAGGGTAAGACAGTATATGCTCATAGTGTACAATAGGGTGTTGTGAAGTTCATTCACAATGTAGAGTGGTTAAAAGTAGCTAATTAGAATATACAGTACCTCATGAAAGTATATATATATATGGAGAGAGAGTGTGGAGTGTGTGTGTGTGTGTGTGTGTGAACATAACATTATGTTTCTTAAAACCCAGTGGAGGAATGTATTTTCTTCTTCATGTTTTGATTAAGGCTAATCCCCATTTCTTCCTTACTATGGCCCTATCTCTGCCCGCCGTGTCATCTATGAATTATGGTTCATCTGATCTGATTTTTACCACTAATCGTAGAGATACTAACATACTTTACTGAAAAGAATGTTTCAACTTCATCCAGGTTAATACAAAAGTTGTGAAGTCATCCCGTTTTTAAGGCTGAACACTATTCCATGGTATACATATAGAACAGCTTGTTAATCCATTTCCAGGTTGATGGGCATTTATATTGTTTCCACATATTGACGATTGTAAATTGAGCTGCAATAAACAATCAAGTGCAAATGTTCTTATGATAAAATGATGTGGTTCAAAACATATGTTTTAAAATGCTTTCTTCAGGACCTGTTGGAGATGGTGAAAGTGCTATAGATTACCCTAGGCGATTTCTCATAGCTTATAACATTTTGAGTGTGGCTTTCAGAGTTAGTTTTAATCTGCAAATCAGTTTTTGTTGAATGTAAATTGAAAATCAGTTTGTTGACAGTAAATTATAAAGAAGATAGGCACATAAATGTTAATGTAGTATTTTGTAAATTGTTGGCATTGAGATGTAATGGAACATATATAATTTAATACCTTTAGGCATCTATTGTATATTATTTAAAATATGTTAGCCTGAAAATCTTTATAATTATAAACATTTGTTAAAATTAATCACCATATGATTCTGAAATACATACATTTTGTTTCTTCCTTTTGAACTAAATAATTGTGCTCTATCAGCAAAATAAGTTATTTCTGTGTGTTTTATTTCTCAAATAATATGTATTGTACTTGACTATAGGCAATCACAGATAGAATAGATCTCTTTCATACATTTTTTTTTTTTTTTTTGCTTTTTAAAGACAATTTCAGACTTTAAAAACAGTGTAGTAAGTAGTGTCTGCATTCTTTTTCTGAGGTCACCTGGATTTTCTTCTATAGTTTCTTCTATAGCTTACCTAGTTTCAAAATAGTAAAGCTTTTATGAAACTTGATTATGGTGAAGCACCCTGATACACACTTAGTAAATTATATGTTTTTTATTTCTCATGAAAATAAATGAGCTTAGTTGTTAACCCACTGCAAATAAATGATAGCTCACCCCTCAAATCCAGGCACTTAGAGAGGCAAAGGCAGGAGGATTGCTTGAGGCTAGAAATTAGAGGCCAGACTGGAAAAATAATGAGAGAACCTATCTTTGTAAAAGTATTTTAAAAATAACAAGGCATAATGGCAGCCTTCTGTAGTACCATCTGCTCATGGCACTGAGGTGGGGGATTGCTTAAGCCCAGGAGCACTGAGCAGTAATTGCACCCTACACTCTAGCCTGGAACAGAGAGGGAGAAACTGTCTAAGTAAATAGATAAGCAAACAAACAAAACATAAAATAAGATAAATGACATCTCAGATTCAAAGAAGGTTTGAAATAAATGTTTATGGAATGGAATGACCAACATACACAATAAAAATATTCTTCTTGTGCTATAACTGGGTTTTAGCACCAATGTACACAATTATGATTTAATAAATATTAAAAAAATATATTTTTCTTAGTAAAGTATCTCAATCAATGGAGAAAAAATTATCCAATGTACTCAGTGCTACTATAAAACCAATTTTCAATCACTCACACTTTCATATGAGAGATGAGTCACAACTACAGCCCAGGATGAAGGAGGGAAGGGGCGGAGGATGGGAAGGGAGGGGGGTGGTTCGATTGAGGGAGGGTTATTGGTGGGACCACACCTATCGAGCATATTGCAAGGGTACACCTCAAATCTATCAAGTATTGAACACAAATGTCTTAACACTGTGATTAAGTAAATGAGGTGAAAGCTATGTTAATTAGAAGGATATAAGCACTCTAATTTGTACAAATAATCAACATATTGAGTTCCACAAAGGCATAAATGTACTCATGATCTATGTATATTTGACTTAATAAAAAAATAAATAATACTTTCAGTGACTGTTTTTTGTTTATTTTATTAATTGTATATAATGAAATGTTTCTTCGTATTTACAAAGAATACTTTTTAAAAATGTATTTATATTTGTTTACATTTATAGTTACACACATCTAATAAGTCATTGTTTAGAAACCAAGAGCACACAAGGTAAGATCTCGCTCAGGAACTGCATGGCAATGTTGACTGTAACTGAATATATGTATATAATTTCCACAACTCTTCGCAGAAAAGTATGCATAGCAGAGAGTGTTCTACAGAGTGGGCCAGCATGAAAGGCATCTACTTCAAAAACATCTTGAACTCCATGCTGGGAAGAGTAACAGAGGAGGGGATGAGAATAGAAAAAGAGAAAACACTAGCAGGATACGGTTTAAGAATCTCCTCTCTGATATTTGTTTCATAGTCATCTGAAGTTCACACTGACAATATTACTATACCTTTTTGTGTCTGTTTGGGCCATAAAGTAAATTAAAACATTAAAGGGTGGTATAAAGTTAAAGTAATAATAACATTTACATTACTTCTATTTTATCTGATCCAAATACTTCTAGGAGAATAAAGAAAAAATATGCTTCAATCCTTAATTTTCTAAAAATTTTTAAAGGTATGGTTTTGGAAGCAGGCATGTGAAAAATATGAAATAAAAATAACTAGATACAGGAAGCATTCAAAATTTGCAAAATATCTTGGCAATAGCTAAAAGGACTGTGTAGGAAGAAAATAACTCAAGATTGTAAGATACTGAAGGTGTCATCATGAAGCAAAGCATCCAACCTTGCATTTGGTGATTAAATTTACTAAATACATTAACATTGTCCCCTTAATTTTGTTGTAAATATACACAAATTAAACCCCTATAGGGAGACAGATGTTTTCCAAAGTTAGTTAGATCTACCAGTTTTAATTTATTCCTTTGAAGAACACTCTATTGGGGTGTCTAAACTGTGGCCCACGGGCCACCTGTAGATAAAGTGAGAACACTTCTGGTTAGTGGTGGTGACGGAGATCATGAAAATTAGACACCAACATTTTTTGTTGCTCATCAGCTGTAGGTAGGTTACTGTTCATATGTTTAATGTGTGACCCTAGACAACTTCTTCCAAAGAAGCTCAGAGGAGCCAAAAGGTTAGAGCCTCAGCATCTATACCTCAATAATCAGCAAAATGTCACGATTCAATTTGGCAATAGTCAGCTAAGGAGCCTTCTCTCCCTTCTTTCCTCCCTCCCAACTTTTCTTCCTTCCCCCTTCCTTCCTTTTTTCCCCTGTATTTCTTCTCTCTTCTCTTCCTCTCTTTTTGTGCTGAATTACAAGAAATCAGTTATGTTTAAATTGAGTCCTTTGCATCACAAGACATAGAGTATAGCGCACCTAAACTTTAGAAGAAGCAGATGCGGAGTTCAGAGTACCAGGGAAATAATGCCTTAGGTGTTCCACTCAGGGTATCATCCTTCTAATGAGTATCTTGGCTTGATGGTTTCTTCCCATCATCTTTATTGTATTTCTAGTTCGTTATGTGTTGCACTAAGTGATTCTTCTACACCCGCAGTTTCTTTCAGAATCTTTGGTAGTTTCCGGAAAATTTCAAATTTTGTCCATAACACATCACTGATTACAGTCACTTCTGTGTGCAAAATATTATCCAAGGTTCCATGAGGAATATGAAGAAGACTGTGAACTGCTTGCCTTTGAACTGCTCATAATTTAACAAAGGATATAGAACTTACTGACATAACAGCAGGTAGAAATATCTGCAAGTTCAATACTTCTTTCCTCAAGGATGCTGAGAAACCTCATGACCTTGCAGAAAGTCCCATACAAGCCAATGTTACTGTGTGCTGTGCATTTATAAAAGTGATAGACTTAACTGTCAGCATAAATTTCTATGCCACAAACGTATTTGCAAAGAGCCAATATAAGGGAAATACTTAAACTTCGATCTAAAGCCAGCACATCACAGTATTAAGTTTCTTGTCTGTGTTCTGTAGCCCCAAACATGGAGACCTGGACAACAAAAAAGTATGACTCACACCTCAAATTGCTTTACACAAACAAAGAATTCATTGAAAACCGTATGTCCGGAGCTAGAGTTAGATGATTCTTTTGTTTTTACTGTGGGCTGATATTAAAATGGCTTGGAATGTAATAAAAAACTCTTTGAATACCATGTATTTCTATGCATGACTTTAAAGCCATATTCGAAGTGATGAATACACATTAAAGAATACAGAAAATAAACCCATGGAAAATGTGAAACAAGAGCAATGTCATTATACTCCAGCTCCTGTATTTAAGGAAGCATAAAACAGAAAATGCAGGTACAAGTTATTATGAAAAATTAAATAGAAGTTTTTAATGTAGCTTGGATATTTTAAAAATTGAATAACCAATATTTTGGTCATGCTAGCTATTATGTATCTTATATTTGAAATCTATTTCTAGTGCAGAATAAATTAGGTACAAATATGGAAGAACACTGAAGAATGTGCCATTACTTTCGACTTTTTGTTTGGATGAATAATGAAATTACTTAAGGTAGTCAGATATCAAGAATATAAACACTTTTTATTTTTATTTCATCGCCAGTTACCTTATATGTGAGATTTGTCTTTCGTCTTTTACAATAATAAGTTTTTATGCACTGAGATAAGTATCTATATAAAAGTACAGAAAAGAAAAGTCAGCAAATTGTCCAGAAACAGAAAAGAAAATATCCATATTTGTCATCTATTTTTCTTTGATGTTTCAGTTTTTGAGCTTAAGGCCTTTATTTTTATGCCATATGAGATGGTTACTCTTTGAAATGTTCAGAATGGATCCAATAGTTCATCTCTGAAGTGCTGTCAGAAGTCAGGGTGGGCACCTGATATTTCAGAAACTCTAAGTCCTGTGTTACTATTGTGTTTGTTAAAGGCCCATGAGAACAGCAGTCCACAATCTCAGTACAGCTTCACGTTCCTATGAGAGGGAGTAAAATCTGAGCCCTCTGGTCTATCCCACCCACAGGAGAGGGTGGCGTCTTCTGCCCTCAGTCCCCAGCCAGGTGCTCAGCAGATCAACCCTGTCCCAGAACTCTTGACGACCCGAAGAACACTTGCGGTCACCATGCCAGGAATGATGAGACTACTACTGATACTATTGTGGTCACACATATAAATCAGGGAGTTCAGTGGAGCACAATGGAGATTTGATGTTTTTAATCTTCTCACCAGGATGTGTCTGATAACCAGTTGCACTTAAAGGCCAGCATCATTGGCCACACTCCAGGAGGTCGTCTTAGCATTAAATTCTTTGACCACCAAATAATCATTACTGCACGTTTTACAAGCTCTTGAGACACTGTCTAAGAGCTACCCCTTCAGGTTAAAGAACTCTTGGAGTAGCTTCCTCACCAATACTCAAAATACAAACAAATGAAATGAATAAGGCCACAGTACAAAGTTGCACCAGGATGCTCTGTTCCCACTTCAGAGTTCCAGACCACAAGGATGGTGATTAAGGGACTTGTTTCATTTTGTACAATACACATCACTGAACTCTTGAACAAGGCATTCAACTTGTTGAACAGGGAATGTTCGCCTCTCTTACTGGCCTCATAAATCACCATAGTGACATAAGTTCAATGGCAGTTGAATGAAATTTCATTCATCAGTCAAATATCAGAAATGAATCATAATAAAGAGTCTGCCTCCACCGTTTGATATCTGACTGTCGACAGCGTTTAAGTTACACCCCTGTGCTCTTTGTCTTCCCCACATCCGTGCAAACTGGGTGCTCCCTCCTTTGTTCTCCTGGGAAATTCAAATTATGCAAACTCCTGCCTCCTGGGAACTCCTACTTTGGCCCTGTCCACTAACCACAACAAAAACCCAGGACAGTCATTGTTCCTTGCTTCGTTTTCCCCAGAGACCTCATTTTTGTAACTGTTAACCTTTCAGACCTCTATATATGTCAGTCTTGATAACTGAATCAAACTTAGTATAGGGGTTCATCATCTTCTGCAGACGATCATAGCAGTGAGGACCCCACTGAACAGAGATGAGACAGTGAGGAGAAGGTAGGTAACACATGGTCTGCTGACATGCAAAATAGGGCTGTGGAGCACTGATCTCTGGCCCATCAGGGAGCTGTGCGCAGCAGTGCAGAACATGCCTTGCAGCTGACCCAAATGAGGGTGAAGAATTGTGGAATTTATCCACCATCTCCCTGTGCTATTAGGACGTCCAGCCTTCCCCCCACCTTGCACAGTGCATATCGCCGTGACCAGAGAAGACCTCTATGTGGAGTTGCAGGTCTTGATTAAATGCCTTTAGTGCCCAGAAGTATGATGCATGTTGATCAGATAAGAGGTGGGGTGTATACAGACAGCACTCCCTATAGGAAGCAGGAGTCAAAAATTAAAATACAGGGTGGCCATTTACTATTTAAGTCGCACACTAACTATGACAATCATTAATATTTAAGGATATATACATATATGTATATGGAGAGAGAGAGAGAGAGAGATCTATTGTGATATATAACCACTTTCAGGCCATATGGCCAATTTACAGAAGGAAATCCCTTTGAAGAGAAATCTCAAATAAAATCCTCACTTCTTCATTGTATTTATTTATATTTTGAGTATGGTGAGGCAAGCTACTCCAAGAATTCTTTAAACTGAAGAGGTGGGTCTTAGGCAGTGGCCCAGGAGCTTGTGTATATATATATATATGCCAGATTATAGATTATATTACATATTCATACGCTCTCTTCAGCTCACCAATTTTAAGTGTTGCTGATAAGATCAGCCCTGATGGGTAGAGTCTTTGAAGTGTTTACAAGACACAGTTGGTAGGAATTGCCTCCATCTTTGCCGGTATGCTGTCCTTAAGTAGCATCAAGCTCTGATTCTTTCCTTAGGACTCTAGGAATTCTCAGTTAAATTGAGTGTGAGGTTATTACTATCCCTGGCTAGCTTGCACACTTCATAAGGAGACTCATTTGCATTGCAGAATCTTAGCAAAAATTCTCCAAACCACTTCGCCATCTCTAACAACCACATTGTTAATATATGGTCCCAATGGCGACTCCTACAGTACCTGCATCAATTGTAGGCAGATGAGAGATCTCTTCATTTATATCCTCATACGTTTGTCCACATTATCAAGGTCACTGAAATGCTTTGTGAGTTATTTTCAAGAAAATGTGAGTATCCATAATTTAACATTTTGTTTTGAAATTAAAATGTTATTGTGGATATTTCCAAAGCATTAGCCACATTTCCTCTCCTGAAATCAACCCAAGGCTGAACTCTTTTTATATTGAAAGGTTAATTAATGATTTCTGTTTCCAAATGTTAATTCACAGTGTAACCCAAAAAGCAGCATTAAATGTATGCTAAATAAATGTTAGGGTACCTTCTGGATAACCCCCAAACCAAGGACACACGCAGTTAAATGAGTCCAGGGGTGTGCTACTGACAAATTGTGTGAAGTAGATTCACATCTTGTGGTGGAAACACCACAAGCATGGCGTTCCTGGCCTATACTTAAAAGGGAAGGGAGGGGAAAGGGGGCGATTTGATAGAGGGAGGGTAAAAGGCGAGACCACACCTATGGAGCTTATTGCAACAGTACAAGTCAAATCTGTCAAGTGTAGAACATAAATGTCTTAACACAAGAATAAAGTAAATGAAGCAAAAGCTATGTTGATTGCTTTGATGTAACCACGTCAATTGTATAAATGAACAATACATTGTACATATATTCATGATCTATGCATATATGACTTAAAATGCATACATGTATTCATACATGTATTCATGATCTATGTGTATATGACTTAAAAAAAAAGTACTTGTGAGGGGGAGCTAAAAATCATTCCATAAAATAACTCGGAGGCGTTTGCTCGCCTTTCTTCATGTCCACAATGTAGGTGGAGAAACTAATGGTGCCTGAGTTGGGAAAAGAGGTTGAGGCTGTTTCAGAGCACTGCAAGAAAGTTACCGCACTGAGTCCCAGTCTTAGTAATAACAAAGAAATGGGCGCAGAGTCCTTCTCTCATAGAGTAGAATGTGGTGCACAGAGGTCTGGCTAGCAATCTTTGCCTAACTGGGGGGATTTTAAAGCCCCTAAAAATTCCCCTAATTAGAAATGTAGGGGGCATACAAATACATCATTTCCCTAGGTTCGATATTGGTTCTGAGAAAATTACGTTCAAAACAAATGAAGTATTAATATATCTTTCAATGTGGATGAATTTTGAAACATTCTGGTCAATGAGAAAAGCCAGACGCAAATGAACACTTATTAGGTGTTCAAATGCTCAGGACAGGTAAGTCCACACAGACAAAAAGCAAATCAGTGGCTGTTAGGGGCTCAGGGGAGGGAGGAAGGGGGGCTGACTATTTAGTGTGTGGTGTTTCCTTTGGGGTGATGAAGGGTTTTGAAGCCACACGGAGGTGATTGCTGGACAACTCTATGAATGTACTAACTAAAATGAAGCAATGTCTTTTAAAATGGTTACTTTTATGTTGTAGAAACTATACCTCCATTAAAAAAATAAGAATATAATAAAGGAGAGCTTATGTATATTGGTAAGACCAACCTGGATAAAAATGGGTATAAATGGGCACACAAGTTGTAAATATTACTTGTAAAAGTAATATTTTACAAGTTACTTATAAAATGATGAATATTGTACTTTACCTACAGCAAGTATTTTGAAAAGGTTGAATTACTACTCCATTATAAAATTTGTGAACAGAAAGTCATTGATGGTGGATAATAATTGTTTCTGATGAGATTTCCTAAACGTGTAAAATATAAAACATTATTTTATCCTATAAAGTTATAAATTATAAAGGATTTTCTAGTCTTTAAAAATTGTAAAATGATGAAGGATTGTCCCAGGATTGATGAGGCAATATGGTGCAGGAGAATGAAGCCCAAGTTTAGAGTTCAGATGTCACCTCATGGAGTTTCCAGGTAAGATGCTGTGAAAAAGTGGAAAGGCCACTTAATAGGTTTTCATGTCCTCATTTATAAAATTAATATTGTATCAGAGGACCACGTAGTTTTTTCCCAAATTTAATATGATGGAATTCAACTGTATAAAGAATATGAGAATAAATTAAAGAGAAATTCCTGTAATACGGAATCTGATTTCATAAAAGGTTAGATGTTTATTTATTTATTTTGTAGAGACAGAGTCTCACTTTATCGCCCTTGGTAGAGTGCCGTGGCGTCACACAGCTCACAGCAACCTCCAACTCCTGGGCTTAGGCGATTCTCTTGCCTCAGCCTCCCGAGTAGCTGGGACTAC
>CAUYRH010030267.1:0-16206 GCA_963574655.1 Perodicticus potto | reverse complement strand
AGGCCTAGGAACTTCACAAGAAACTGACCTAGGCATAGGAAATGGGGGTTTCACATTTAGTCCCAAGTGTAAAGTGAAGGAGACACCAAGGCACAGGTGTCTCCTCAGCAGTTGTCCAGCCTTTTTGGCTATTGGAGCCTCTGGTGGGCGTTGGAGGTCCCCCTCCTTGCCTGTCATCCAGCCCACTGGCTCTTTAGCTGGCTGCCGCAGCACCAACACCACCAAGGAGGAGGTGGCAGGTCCGCCGGCTCTGCTGAGCTGGCTAGGGTGCCAGATGTCCTGCATCAATTCTCCCTCTCTGAGTAGAAACCCCAACTGCTGTTAGGGAAAAGGGGCGAAGACTCATAGTGCAAAAAGAAAAAGGTGATCACATACATATATCCTATATGAATAGCACGTTTCTCTAGAACATATATTTAGAATTGAATTGCTAACTTATAAAATATATATGTTTTTAAATTTAGAAGACAAGGCCAATTGCTATTCAAAGCTTTTTTTTTTTTCTTTTAGAGACAATCTCACTATGTCACCCTTGGTAGAGTGCCATAGCGTCACAGCTCACAGCTCTTGGGCTAAGGCAATTCTCTTGCCTCAGCCTCCCAAGTAGCTGGGACTACAGGCACCTGCCACTATGCCTCGCTATTATTTTCCTGTTGTAGTTTAGCCGGACCGAGTTTGAACCTGCCACTTTGGTACATGGGGCCTGTGCCCTACTCACTGAGCCACAGGCGCCGCCCACTATTCAAAGGATTTTTATTTAAACAAGTGAACAGTTTATTAAGAATTAAACAAAGGTATGATGTGATACAGTACAAGCAAGACACTCAAGATAGGTATAATAGTACTACTCACACAAAAACTTAAATGTCCCCTCAAAAAAAAAAAAAGCTTTCAAAGCATTTTTAACAAGGTAAATTGCTACCAGAAATGTGTGAGAAATTCTATTGCATTACATCTTTACTCTGTGGTGCCAGATTTAAAATTATTTTTGTTATTCTGTTTATATGTCATTGTTACAAACGCAATTTTCCTTGGCATTTCTCTACATTTTAATGCAGTTAAGTACTTTTATTATGCTTATTAGCCATGTGAATATCCTCTTTTCTACAATACATTTTTACTTTTTGCACATTTTCATTGGTTTTTATGTCTTTCTCATTTTTATGCTGTCTCTATCTTATTCCCAGATTTAATTTGTTTTTAGGTATTATAATAATAATTCATTGCTGCCTAATGGTATAAATTATAGGTGGTGTTTTTGTCTTGCTTAGCAATTACTTCCTATCTTGAAATAAGGAAATTATTTGTATATGTTTTTGGTTGTATAACTTTCTCTTATATGGTTGGTTTCAATCAACTTAGAGTTGACTTTTTTGTAAGATTAGACTTAAAAATCAGTTTTACCATAAGCATTTTCATTACTGAGAACTATGTATTGAAATTGATTATAAAAATATTTATTGAAGCTTTTCCACGGCCTGCATGGGTGTGCCTGTCAGTAGCCACGCACTCACCCCACAGGAGCAATCTCTTCTCACGTCAGGGCTTCACTGCATACACTGGGCTTTGCAAATCTCTATCATCCAAACCTACACCATACTTGTTATTCTCAATTAATAATTAATTAGAGTATGTAATTTATTTTCCAAACTGGATAATTTTGAAAGTGAAAGAAGGCAAGAAGTCACCTAAAAATTAAATTGTGTAACTTTTAAAAATATTCATTTATTCATATAGAACTTGATTTTATTATACTGGTGAACTTATAGAAAGTTCTACTCAAAATTATTTTTAAACATAATATTTGTTCTGAAAAGATAAAATAATAGTTACACAATGTTTAGTGTATAGTAAAGCAGATTTTTTAATTTGGCTCTTAGCATCAAAAGATAACAAAGGCAGAATAATTCATCTTGGTAATAGTCCTCAAATGGTTTCTTTCTTGTGTATGTGTTTGTAATAACCTGTCACTGGCTATTTCAGAAATAAAGGGATTTCTTCCCCTATATGATCATTAACAATATATTTTAAAATGAATTGAAATATTCTCCTAATTTTAAATTTATAATTAATAACTTTATTTTGTTGACAATGTTGATTGAATTTTCTCTTCATACACAAATATTTTTGTGAAAATACTCTTTTCGGGTTTTGAGCTACCTGGTAGACTGAGAGAAAATTCTGCTAAATGGAGAGTGTTCCTGTCTTTTTCAAAGATAGTAAATGTGGAAATATTTTAACTAAATATTTTGTAGGTACTGTTTTAGCCACTATTCATATTACCTTTCTTTGAAAACAAATTTACATGGAAAAGTCTCATTTAAGTCTCTTTAAATCAGTTGATTCTATTTATGATTCTCCCGGATGTTTTACATTTATATTCTGAAAAATCCTAGGCCTTCAGAAAAAAATCCTGTTTCATTCTGTTCCAGTCAGAACATAAATTTATCCAATTAAAATAGAAAGTTCATCAAAAATTCTTCTCAGAATCCAAGATATTGCAAATCACACTTATAGAAGTTGAAAATTAAATTCTGTACACCATCTGAGCTCTCGTGCTTTGATTTGTTCAGTTCCTCCCTTGCTTTTGTTGGGATAATTTTCAATGTCTTTTTGCTTGCAAAGGTCTATTTTCAATAATTGTAGTTCACCAGTCGTTCAACATCTGAAGTTTCTTAGCACCCTATTCACTGAACACTTGTGTTAAAGATTTCCAAGTGGGTGGTGCCTATGGCTCAAGCAGTAGAGCATCGGCCTCATATACCATGGGTGGTGGGTTCAAACCCAGACCCGGCCAAAAGACTGCCAAAAATATATATATATATATATTTCCAAGCAATTTTGAATAAAACAGAACCAGTTTTTACAGAACACATTTACAAAATGATTCAATAACACCATTACAGGTTTGATTTAGCCACATCATTTCAAAACTGTGCTTTTTTTTTTTTTTTTTTTTGTAGAGACAGAGTCTCACTTTTATAGCCCTTGGTAGAGTGCCCTGGCGTCGCACAGCTCACAGCAACCTCCAATTCCTGGGCTTAAGCAATTCTCTTGCCTCAGCCTCCCAAGTAGCTGGGACTACAGGCGCCCGCCATGACAGGGCTATTCCTTTGTTTCGCAGTTTGGCTGAGGCCGGGTTTGAACCTGCCACCCTCGGTATATGGGGCCAGTGCCCTACTCACTGAGCCACAGGTGCCACCCTAAACTGTGCTGTTTTTGATAGGTTATTACCTTCATTCAGGTTAATACAAAGCTGTGATTTTTTTTTAAGTTTTTCGGAATATTTTATTGAGATATAAAATATTCACCTGCCATACAATTTATGCATTTAAAGGATAGTATTCAATAGCTTTATACATAGAGCTTTTGTATATTCACAGAGGTGTGTAATCATATTCATCAATTTTAGTACCTTTTCCTCACTGCAAAAAGAAACTCCATACACATGAGTAATGACTCACCACTTCACACTCAAACTCTGTCCCCGAGATTTCCTGTCTTTTATTGTTCTTTTCTGCCTATTTCACAGAAATGGAATCATAAAATTTGTGGTGTTTTGTAACTGGCTTCTCTCTGGTTTTCAAGTTTCAGCCATGTTGCAACATACATCAATACTTTATTTCTTTTTACTGATGAATAACATTCCATTGTATGAATACATTACATTTTTTTTAATAAGTTCTCTACCCTGGCTAAACATTGGAGCCAGGAAGACTTTAATTTTTTTTGAAATTAAAATTTTATAATTAATTCTTCAGTAAATGAACATTACTTTTGGTATGTTACAGATATATCACAATATTAATTTGCTTTAGGAATATTTACTTTTTATCTTTTTATTTGTTTCTACTTCATCTGGATATACCTGATATTAAAATTGGAAAAAATATATTATTATAAAGGGAAATCACAAACTTATTTCACTTATAATTGAGGATGCAACATCCTAAACAACATATTAACAAGTTAAATTAAAGATTATTGTTCAGTGCTCACTTTGGCAGCACATATACTAAAATTGGAATGATACAGAGAAGATTAGCATGGCCCCTGCTCAAGGATTATATGCAAATTCATGAAGTATTCCACATTTAAAAAAAAAAGAAATTATTGTTCAAATAATGTACTTTGGTCAAAATTAAATTCAACTGATGTGAAAATTAATCACTATTTTCTTTCCATTTCCCCATCTCCTCTCTCCTTCTCTCTCTGTCTGCTCTCCTCTTCCCCCATAGCCCACCATGTCATTAATTGTCATTAATTGTCATCATATCAAAGTTGAATACATAGGATTCATGCTTCTCCATTCCTGTGATGTTTAACTAAGAATAATGTGTTCTACCTCCATTCAGGTTAATACAAAAGTTGTAAAGTCTCCATATTTTTTAGTGACTGAATAGTATTCCATGATATACACATACCACAGCTTGCCAATCCACTCCTGGGTTGAGGGGCATTTAGGCTGTTTCCACATTTGGGTGATTGTAAATTGAGCTGCAATAAACAGTCTAGTACAGGTGTCTTTTTAATAAAAGCATTTTTTTCCTTCTGGATAGATGCCTAGTAATGGGATTGTAGAATCAAACAGGAGGTCTAGCTTGAGTTCTTTGAGGTTTCTCCATACTTCCCTCCAAAAAGATTGTATTAATTTGCAGTCCCAACAGCAGTGTAAAAGTGTTCCTTTCTCTCCACATCTGTGCCAGCATCTGCAGTTTTGAGATTTTGTGATATAGGCCATTCTCACTGGGGTTAGATGACATCTCAGAATGGTTTTAAATTTTCTATATTTATAAATAAAAATAGAAGATAATTTCAAAAAACATATCATGCCAATTCTTATAGACAATAGAAAAAGAAGAAATACTTCAAAATCATTCTACTTTATCTGGATATACCTCATATTAAAATTGGAAAAAATATAATATTATAAAGGGAAATTACAAACATATTTCACTTATAAATGAGGATGCAATATCTGAAATAATATATTTACAAATTGAATTAAAAATTATTGTTCAAATAATGTACTTTGGTCAAAATTAAATCCAATTTATGTGAGAATTAGTCACTATTTTCTTTTCTTTTCTTTTTTTCTTTTCCTTTCCCTCACCCTCTCCCTCCTTCTTTCTCTGTCTGCTCTCCCCTTCCCCCACCCCCATTGAGTCATTGTCATTATTTGTCCTCATATCAATATTGAATACATAGGATTCATGCTTCTCCATTCCTGTGATGCTTAACTAAAAATAATGTGTTCTACCTTCGTTCAGTTTAATACAAAAGTTGTAAAGTCTCCATCTTTTTTAGTGACTGAATAGTATTCCATGGTATACATATACCACCGCTTACCAATCCATTCTTGGGTTGAGGGGCATTCAGGCGGTTTCCACATTTTAGCGATTGATGCCCCCAGCTTTGCTTTTATTACTAAGAACTGCATTAGCTATACGGGTTTTTTTTTTCTGGTTCCGTATAAAACACAGAATCATTTTTTCCAAGTCTTGAAAATAGGATGTTGGCATTTTAATAGAGATGGCATTGAGTTGGTAAATAGTTTTGGGAAGTATAGATATTTTAACAATGTTGATTCTTTTCAGCCATTAGCATGGTATGTTCTCCCATTTGTTAAAGTCCTCTGCTATTTCCTTTCTTAGGGTTTCTTAATTTTCTTTAAAGAAGTCTTTCAATTCTTTCGTTAGGTATATTCCTAGGTATTTCACTTTCTTTGGGGCTAAGGTGAAGGGAGTTTTGTCCTTAATTAGCCTCTCATCTTGGCTGTTATTGGCATATGCAAAGGCAACTGATTTTTGGAGATTGATTTTATATCCTGAGACATTACTGTATTTTTTAATGACTTCCAGGAGTCCTGTGGTTAAGTCTTTGGGGTTCTCTAAGCAAAAGATCATATCATCACCAAAGAGGGAGAGTTTGACCTCCTCTGCTCCCATTTGGATGCCCTTTATTTTCTTGTCTTGCCTACTTGTATTGGCTAGAACTTCCAGCACAACGTTGAATAGTAATGGCAACAGAGGACAACCTTGTCTGGTTCCAGTTATAAGTGGAAGAGCTTTCAGTTTTACTCCATTCAGTAAAATATTAGCTGTGGGTTTGTCATAGATAGCTTAAATCAGTTTAAGAAATGTGCCACCTATGCCTAAATTCTTCAGTGTTCTAGTTAGAAAAGGATGCTGGATTTTATCAAATGCTTTTTCTGCATCTATTGAGAGGATTGTATGAGTTTTGTTTTTGCTTCTGTTGAGATGGTGAATAACCTTTATGGATTTACATATATTAAACCAGCCTTGCATCCCTGGGATGAAACCTACTTGACCATGATGTATGACTTTTCTGATGATAAGCTGTAATCTACTGGCTAGGATTTTGTTGAGAATTTTTGCATCTATATTCATTAGTGAAATTGGTCTGAAGTTCTCCTTTTTAGTTGGGTCTTTTTCTGGTTTGGGTATCAGGGTGATGTTTGCTTCATAAAGTGTGTTGGAGAAGATTCCTTCCTCCTAAATTTTTTGGAATAACTTTTGCAATATAGGAATAAGCTCTTCTTTGAAGGTTTTATAGAATTCTGTTGTGAAGCCATCTGGACCAGGGCATTTTTTTGTTAGGAGATTTATTTTTTATTGTTTCTTTGATCTCAGTGCTTGAAATTGGTCTGTTCAGGAGATCTATTTCATCCAGGCTAAGTCTAGGGAGTGGGTGTGATTCCAAATATTGATCCATTTCCTTCACATTGTCAAATTTCTGGGCATAGAGTTTCTAGTAGTATTCAGAGATGATGTCTTATATCTCTGTGGCATCAGTTGCTATTTCTTGTTTATCATTTCTGATTGAGGTTATTAGAGATTTTACTTTTTTATTTCTAGTTAGTCTGGCCAAAGGTTTACTTATTTTATTTATTTTTTTATTATTTTATTTTATTTTTTATTAAATCATAAACTATTTTATTTTTTCAAAAAAGCAATTCCTTGTTTCATTAATTTTGTGAATGATTCTTTTGTTTTCAGTTTCATTAATCTCTGATTTAATTTTGGATATTTATTTTCTTCTGCTGTGTTTAGACTTAGATTGTTCTTCTTTTTCCAATTCCACAAGATGGCTTATGAGTTTGTTGATGTGCTCTCTTTCTGTTTTTTGACTGTAGGCTTCTAAAGTGATAAATTTTCCTCTCAGAACTGCGTATACTATATTCCTCAGGTTTTAATAACTTGTGTCTTCAATGTCATTATACTCAAAGAAGTTAATGATTTCCTTTTTTATTTCTTCCTGCACCCAACTGTCATTCAGCATAAGGTTATTTAACTTCCATGCCTTTGGGTGAGGTTGAACATTTTTTTGGAATTGAGTTCCACTTTTAGTGCCTTGTGGTCTGAGAAGATGCAAGGTAAAATTTCAATTCTTTTGATTCTGTTGAGGTATGTTTTGTGTCCTAGGATATGATCAATTTTGGAGAATATTCCATGGGACAATGTGAAGAATGCATATTCTTTATCTTTAAGATGGAGTGTTCTATATATGTCTATCAAGCACAGTTGTTCTAGGGTCTCATTTAAATCTCTTATATATTTGTTTAATTTCTGTTTAGAGGATCTGTCCAACTCTGAGAGAGGGGTGTTAAAATCCCCTGTTATCATGGTGTTTAGGATATCTTATTGCTCACATTAAGTAAGGTCTGTTTCAAGAATCTGGGAGCATTTAAATTGGGTGCATAAATGTTTAGAGTTGAAATGTCTTCTTGTTGTACTTTTCCCTTGACCAATATAAAGTAACCATCATTATCTTTTTTGACTTTAATTGCTTTAAATCCACATGTATCTGAAAATAAGATTGCAACATCTCTTTTCTTCTGAATTCTGTTTGCCTGAAAAATTGACTTCCAGCCCTTAACTCAGAGTTTTAATTTGTCTTTTGACATGAGGTGTGTTTCCTGCAGACAACAAAAAGATGGCTTGTATTTTTTAATCCAATCAGCCAATCTATGCCTCTTCCATGGGGAATTTAAGCCATTGACATTTATTGAGATAACTGATAAATGTGGTAGCGTTTCATTCATCTTATTTTGTGGAAGTCCCTTGCTTAGTTTTGTCTTTTGCATCATTGTGGAAGCTAGATTGTGTCCTTTAATTTCTGAGTATTTACTTTGCTGAAGGTCCATTGTGATGGTCAGTGTGTAGAACAGGTTAAAGTATTTCCTATAGAACTGGTCTTGTTGTGGCAAATTTCCTCATTGTTTGCATATCAGTAAAAGATTTGATTTCTCTGTCAATTTTAAAGCTTAGCTTAGTGGGATATAGAATTTTGGGCTGGGAATTATTCTATTGAAGTAGATTAAAGGTAGATGACCATTGTCTTCTGGCATGAAAATTTTCATTAGAGAAGTCCACAGTCACCCTGATGGATTTGCCCCTGTAGGTCAGTTGGCACTTACTCCTGGCAGCTTGCAAAATCTTTTCTTTTGTTTTGACTTCAGGTAGATTCATCACAATGTGTCTTGGAGAAGCTCTATTTGAGTTGACTAGGGGACTGATATCCCTCTGAAAGGAGTATGTCAAAATCTTTGGTGATATTTGGGAAATTTTCATTTATAATATTCTCTAGAATGGCTTCCATTCCTCTGGGGCATTCTTCATCCCCTTCTGGGATACCTAAAACTCATGTTTGAGTGCTTCATAAGGTCCCATAATTCTGTCAGTGAATGTTCTGCTTTCTCTCTCTTCTTTTCTGCCTCTTTTAAGTATCTGAGTTATCTCAAGAGCTTTATCCTCTACCTCTGAAATTCTTTCTTCTGCATGATCTAATCTGTGGTTGATACTTTCTATTGCATCTTTAAGTTCCCTAATTGACTGCTTCAGTTCCTTCAGCTCTGCTATATATTTTTTACATTCTTCATATTGTTTATCTCTTATTTGCTTCTGTTTTGGGATTTCCTTTTGGTTATTTTCCACTTACTCAACAATTTCCTTCATTGTTTTCATCTGTGTTTTAAATTCCCCTTCTGTCATTTGTAACATTTCTTCATAGATGGAAACCTCTGCAGTAGCTACCTCAAGGTTTCTTGAAGGGGTTACTCTGGACTGGTACTTCATGTTGTTAGGATTTTTGTGCTCATTCTTCCTCATGAGTGTTTTCTTGTGTCTGTTTCTTTGCCCTAATTTTCTTTTTACTTCCTCTTGCTCTTTAAGTTACTGTGCATCTGGCCTATAGTTTTAATGAGTCCTTTTGGTACAGGACCAGAAGGATGAGAAGATTGAACAGCAAGAATGAGAAAAAGATTTAACAAAGAAAGAAAAAAGAGAAAGGAGAGGGGGGTGAGTAAAAGGAAATATTGACAAAAAGAAGAGAGGCACCAAAAGAAGGAGACAGAAGTTATATAGATTTATAGTAGGGTACTTTGACCCAACCTTAAAAACCCCCAACCTCTAGGGGTGCTGGGTTGGGTGGTTCCCTTGAGGCCATCAGCTGTTTGTCAGCCTGATCAGACACAGTACCCCACCTCCATCAGGTAGAGAGGGAAGTATTATAAATCAAACCAAAACAAATAAAGAAATACCCTTATGGGATAAAATTGGGGGGAAAAAAACAAAAAATAGGGACAAAAACACTAGCAAAAATGAAGTTCTAATTGTTAAAGAAGGCAAAAATTGATAACTGTATTTAAAGTAGAAAAGTGAAGAAATAAAAGAGAAAAAAAGGTGAAAAGAAGAATCTAGAGAAAAATGTTGAAATTAAGGGAAAAAAAAACAAAAAAAGAAAAAAAATCCCCAAATAAGAACCCCCAAACCAGAAAACCAACACAGCATATATATCTTGCTGAATATTGTCTGGGCAGCAGGTGATCTTCTGAGGTATGAGATGTTAATCACAATGCTGATACAGCTATACAAGAGGGAGACTTGTGGTCTTTGCTGATTTCTCAGACCCCGTAGGCTTGGGAGTCCATATGTCTCATCAGCCTGCTTAAAAGATACTTAAACTGTGAACCTTGGCTAAGCAGAAGCTTTCCAAGGAGAGCACTTATTGCTGGGATTGCTCTCCTGAGATGGCTCCCTACTGATCTAGTGAGTCAAAACTGGTCTCACTCTAGACCCTGAGGGCCAAGGCTGTAATATGGCAAACGCTTCAATCTCCACTCTTCCCCAGTGTCTCAGTCCCTGCCTTTGGGCAGCTCAATCACCAGATTACTCACCCAAGCTCTCCCAGGGGATCCCCGTGCTGTGACCTGCAGGGGCAGCTGCCCCACAGTGGCTATGCGGGCAACCCACAGCTGAACAATATTAGCTCCTTTCCAGCTCATTGGCTCAGTCCGGGACCCCAGACAACACCCAAAGTCATCCTCACACTCGCCCAAGATCTCCCAAGGCAGTTCAATCGAGTGCCCAAGTCCAAAAAAATCCAAACAGCCCATAGGTAAGGCCTTTCCTGCTTCAAGTCTCACTGTTGCTATGGTTACAGCTGCAGGCAGCCTCCTACCAAACACACCTACCACTTGCCAGTTCTCCACTGCTTTTGACTTCCTCGTGGGGTCCAGAAGTCTCTTGTTGACTCCCTGTGTCACCAAAGGGAAATTTCTGGACAGATCCCTCCAGCCAGAGATGCCTGGAGTCCTTTCTCCCCAATCTCACTGCATCTGGTTGCACAGAAGCTGTTAACTCGGTTGCCATCTTAGCTGTGATTTTTTTTTTTTTATTCTTCCAGATCATTATAAAATATTAGATGACAGTTTATTTACTTTGTGGCCACACATTTCTGGTATGTTTTTCTTATCTGTCTCAATGTTAATAGGATTACTTTAACTTTTCTCCTTAGAATAACTTTTATGATTTAGATTATACTCTTTTTTTGTCATTTTTTGGTCACTCCCACTCACAGTTTAGCCATAAAGCCTCAACACTGTTTTTTGTTGTTTTTTTTTTTTTTTCTTTTGTGACATAGTCTCACTTTCTTGACCCTGCTAGAGGGCTATGACATTACAGCTCATAGCAACCTCCAACGCTTGGTCTTAAGCGATTCTCTTGCCTCAGTCTCCCAAGTAGCTGGGACTACAGGTGCCCACCACAATACCCGGCTATTTTTTGCTGTTGTTTGTTGTTGCAGTTGTCATTGCTGTTTTAGCTGCCTAGGCTGGGTTCGAACCCGCCACTCTGGGTATATGGGGCCAGCTACCCACTGAGCCATAGGTGCCTCCCACCTTGACACTGTTCTTGAATTGACAAATTTCTGAAGAACCATTGGGCAGATATATTTTATATTATATTCAGCATTCTTAGCTGTAATGAGCCTGTCTTCCAACCACAAAAGTAGACTGTTTTCTTCTCTTTGTAAGTGGTAGTTCAATTTCCTCAATGTGATATTGGGTGTGTTTGGAGTGGCCTGACCTTATCTGTTCACAGTTGCCAGTCTCTGAGAAGCCACTTCTGTAACTAAAATTATGGTGAATCCTTCAGAGGTCCTGGACTTGGAGTCCACTGTCTGAACTCCAAGATGGGAAATACAGTTATATTATTTGAATAATCATTCTTTTTTTTTCTTCTTCTTCTATCTACTTTCTTCTTGTGATCACAGCATCCTAACTTTACTTTGAGTGAATCTCTCCTCAGCCCAGGTGGTGTCTGCAAAACTAACTTCTCTCCTGGATTTCCGATAAAACACGTGCATCAGACTAAGCCCTTGAGCATATTCCTGCCTCTCTTTGCTATGGTGATTGGTTAAGGGATGGGCTGTAGGACTAAGTGAGGTTGGTGAGAGCAAGACATCTTAATGCTATATCTAACTCTGGGTCTCCAGAGGCCACAGTGTGGACCTTAAGAGTGAAGCCAACACGTTGGAGTACAGAGCTGAGGGAATCACAGAAAGTGATTCTTACTGCACTGGTCAAGCTGAATATAGATCCACAGGAAGCCAGCTTCATAAATTTTTGACAATCAAAAGATTCATTATTACACGAACTTAAATATTATAATTCAATTCTGGACATGGTTGGTAGTTAAAGTTAATATATTGTACACATTTTTCTTTTCTCAAATTAGTTTCCAGTCAATTTCTCTATAGTTTGTGAATAAAACAGAGCTAATTAAAAGAGGACGTCTGTATTTGCAGAGGAAAAGGAGCAGCATATGTGGACCTGTGAGTTTTGAAAAGGTGTGGATAAGAAAGAGAACAGGTGGGTATTTGCCAGTGTTCTGTTCTGCACTTGGTGCATGCGGCCAGGTCAGGGGTCAACCACAGCAGCAGGTGCCGATCATGTGTGACATCCCCCAGGCACTGTGATTGGTTCAAGGCAGGTGTGGATCACGTGTGACAGCTCTGAGGCACTGTGATTAGTTTAAGGCATGTGGGGATCATGTGACATCCCTGAGTCACTGTGATTGGTTCAAGAGTGATCCACATGACTGAAGCATCTCTAGACACAGTGAAACTCAGGATTTTCATGGGAGTTTCCAGAAGAGAATCTGTCATTTCTAATGATCTTGAACTTTGGAGCATGTGGGATGATGGTTGCTGACAGTCTCGCAACCTGAGTGAAGCATCTACAAGTAAGCAGATCCAGCAAATCTGAAGTCAGAGCAAGAGGTCAACAACAAACATGGCAACAAAGACATTAATGAACTCCCCCTACCCCAATTCAGCTATGCCTGAAAGAAAGCTTGATAAAAAGAAAATTTATCCTTAAATTTTCAGTTATGTGCTTCAATAAGTTGATATTTATTAAGTCTATTTAGGATTTTTTTTTTCTTTTGGTTTCAACAGAGATACCCTAAATGATATGGTCTGAGATGAATTTTCCTTGGTATTATGGTGGCACAAGCCTCTCTCATGGAGCATGTATTGTCTTTACATCTATCCACTTTTACTCGCTAATTATTGATTTGTGCCGTCACTCTGTTAGCTACTGTAAATACAGAAAGACATGCTGCCCAAGAGGAGCCTATAACAAGATTAAAAAAAAAAGAAGAAAGGCAGATGTATAGATGAACACAAGCAATATTTATAGGCACCTGCCAAGATTGAGCAGGGATTACTGACCTAATATGAATAACCCACTATAGAGTTTCAGGAGTCCATGAATGCTGAAAAATTATAGGCAAAATGTTGACTGTATGAACCTATTCAACCTATTTCAGGGGGAGTGTGCAGAGCTGTTACCAGGGAAGCAAAGAGGTACTTTACCTCCAAATGGCTTAATTTCTGCTGCATACATTATTGTGAGAACACCAAAAAGGAAAAGCCAATATTATAATTGTAACTACATTCAGAATATGCTGAGGATGTGCTCACACTTCTGTTCCTGGCAAAGTACATAAACACTATTTAATATGTATTGGTGAAATGAACTAATGAATGACTAACTATCTTTGTTTGGAATAGTCAAGGAAACAGCAGGGGAAGAAGAATGTGTGCACTGAAACTTAATGAATGAATCAGAATTTACAAAGCAGACTGAATTGGTGACCTATTTGTTCTTTTGATGATGAGTTTACATAATCTTAAATTTAATTTTCTTTGAAGTCCTTAAAAGTAATGTATAAATACATCCATATTTCTAGACCAAAAGCACCACATGGTCAAAGAAGCACTTTGCATTGTCCAACAGTGATTCAGGGAGGACAAGACATTTTACCAAATATTAGCACAATCAGAGTTTCACAATGAATGTTTGAATGAATATACATCACACTGGATTTTAGAACTCTAAACTTTTATGTTTGTAACTTTGTGGAGGAGATGCGTATCAGTATCAGAGAATAAATTAGCAATATATGCACAAAACCCTTTAATAGGTGAGAGTTTATGTTCCCTTTAGTATATTTATAAATTTTTGACAAAAGATTATTACATGAACTTAAATCTTATATAATTGGTCTTGTGTTTTTTCCATAGAATTTAAGGCTTCTTTCATAGTCAACCTCTTTGTTCAGTTGAGTTTATTTTCATATTTAATTATTAACGTGCCCTGAAATTATATTCAAAAAGCAAATACCTGAGTTATTCATATCCAAATATGTGACCCATTGTCTTAGAACCATTTACGATGTAATATTTTCCTAATCCTTTACCATATACTAAATTCTCATATATACTAGGTCCTTTCTCTACAGTTTTTATTTTCACTATTCACCTACTCTTGGGCCACTTACAGATTGGTTTAAGCATAATATTATTAAACTATGTATACTTTAGCACCTGGCAGGTTTATCATCCTCACTATTCTTTTAAACACACTTTAAAATTCACCTCTATTGGAGTGTTCCCCAAGTGGGGGAACTCCCACTTTGGGTGGAGGTTTCATAGGTGTGTTCCCCTCCTCTTTGTTTACAATTAATTTTCTCCTAAACTCCATCCATATCACCCCTGGTGATTCTAAAGTTTGAGAACCAGTGTGAGAGAGATATTCCAGAGTCTACTATTTCCTGGATGTATCAGATCTCAATTTATGATTAAATTTGTGGTCAGTGGCACAAAGCTATTCCTTTATAACTGGCTTCTCTGGGATCTGTCCCTCTGGCTTCACCTATGCACTGGCTAGAGATTCTCTGAGGGGTGACAGGGCAGAGGCTGGATCTGGTGTCAAATATTCATGGAATAAGTATAAGTCAGTCTTCTCTTCCCCGGCCCCCTCTGCTTTCCTATGAGTGTCCTGAGCTCTGGGACAGCACCCTGACAGCCAACTGAAGGTGGAGGCAGATGTTCCCGTGACAGCTACCAGCAGCGGCAGGAGCACATTTGGGGAGGCTCCATTAGTGTCTGTTTATACTCCCAGACAAACTTCATAACTGGTCAGAGTCTTAAAGGGTCCTATTTAAATTGAAATTGTGATAAATAAACCACATTTATGCGCAGATATAAAGCAAATCCACGTTCAAGAAATACAGGTGAGATTGATTTCTTTTGATGAATCAGAAGCTTACGTGGAAAAACATTCTATAAATTAGTATCTGTCACATTTAAGGATGGGAAGAAATTAAATAGGTGAATATCTTCAACTCATAATGTTTTATGTGTTGATTTAGACACATTGCCATTTAAAGTAGAGCATAAAAGTAATGCATTAATTTTTAAGCATGTTTTTATATCCTCAAAACTCTTTACTTGTAAGTTGGACATCAGACCTTCAATTCAAAATATCCATTCAAACTCTTGTAAGTTTGACATCAGACCTTCAATTACCACTAAAGCCACTTGTGAAGCCGCGAAGCTATCATCAACTTCACTGTTACCTTTGTTGACCTGCCATGGTTGGAACATTCTATGATGATGTCACAGGGTAATTTTGTACCAAACCAGAGAACCCATGCATGTAATGGTGAGACTGTTCTTTCTCTTTTTAGATCAAAAAAATCCCTGAAAATGTATAGTCTTAACCACTGTTGCATGCCCACTTTTTTTTATTTTTTTATTTTTTATTGAGTCATAGCTGTGTACAATAATTCAGTCATGGGGTACAGTGGGCGGGCTTCACATACAATCGGAGATATTTTTATCAACCTGATTGATATAACATTCATGACATTTTCTCATTTACTATGTGAAACATTTTTGATCCGTATTTAGAAGTTTTCTCCTGACCCTTCAAATATGCACAAGTGTGATCTCACCCTTTATTCTCTCTCCCTCCCCTTCCCTCCCTCTCCCCTTTCCCCATCTTCTTGTGCAATAAATGGGTTGTGGCCTTCACTTGAAAGATATAAATTTGCTTCATATTAGGGGTGTATACATTGGATACTTTTTCTTCCATTTTAGAGATACTTTGCTAAGGAGAACATGTTCCAGCTCCATCCATGTAAATATAAAAGAGGAAAAGTCACCACCCTTCTTTAAGGCTGCATAATATTCCATGGTATACATGTACCAAAGTTTATTAATCCATTCGTGTATCATTGGGCTCTTGGGCTTCTTCCATGACTTAGCAATTATGAATTGGGCTGCAATGAACAATCTGGTACAGATATCTTTGTTGTAATGTGATTTTTGGTCATCTGGGTATATACCAAGTAAAGGAATTATAGGGTCAAATGGCAAGTCTATTTTTAGATCTTTGAGTATTCTCCAGACGTCTTTCCAAAACAGATGTATTAGTTTGCATTCCCACCAGCAATGTAGAAGTGTTCCCTTTTCTCCACATCCACGCCAACATCTCTGGTTTTGGGATTTCATCATGTGGGCTAATCTTACTGGCGTTAGATGATATCTCAAGGT
>CAUYRH010030265.1:0-27705 GCA_963574655.1 Perodicticus potto | reverse complement strand
CTGTCACCCTGGACAGAGTGCCGTGGCATCCACAGCTCACAGCAACCTCCAACTCCTGGGCTCAAGCGAGTCTCTTGCCTCCGCCTCCCAAGTAGCTGGGACCACAGGCGCCCGCCACAACACCCGGCCATTTTTTGGTTGCAGCCGTCATTGTTGTTTGGCGGGCCCAGGCTGGATTCGAACCCGCCAGCTCAGGTGTATGTGGCTGGTGCCTTAGCCCATTGAGCCACAGGCGCGGAGCCGAAATACTACTAAATCTTTAAAAGAACATACTTTTTACAATTTGAATGATGATTATTGTCCTAATGTGTTTATTTTTATAAATGCTCATTGTGTCAAATCTGGTAAACTATAATTGGGAAGGATAAAAATAGGAAATTAATCCTGTATCTTCTTTTGAGCAATAACTTCTCTGAACTTAAATACTGCAGATTAATCCAGTCTCATTGTTTTCCATTCTCACTAATCTAATACAGAGAAGCAGACATTTAAGAGTCAAATTAGATCAGAAATCTTAAGAATTCAAGAATATAGAATGACATAGTGGCTCACATCTGTAATCCCAGCACTTTGAGAGGCCAAGGCAGAAGGATCATTTGAGGCCAGGAGTTTGAAACTAGCATGGCCAACAGAGTGAGACCTCCATCACTATTAAAACAAGTTGCTTTAAAATTAGCTGGATATGTTTTGGTGCATGCCTATAGTACTAGCTACTTGGGAGGCTAAGGCTGGAAGAGCACCTGAGTCCAGGAGTTTGTGGCTATAGTAAGCTATGTGGCACACTGAACTCTAGCCTGACAGATAGAAACCCTGTCTCTTCTCCTGGCTCCGCCCAGAGCGCTTGAGTCCCCTGGCGACATCGAGGTCCCAAAGACCATCCAACTGGTGCAGCAGCACAGCTCGGGCGTGGTGCGGACTGGAGGTGCGGTACACTTTCGGGTACCTGGCATCGCGTCGCCGAGGCACATCCAGGGCATCTGCGCCTGCGCGAGCAGGTGGGGTGGGACCTGCACGAGTGTCACCTTGGTGACTTACAGAGGTACCTCCCCCGGAAGACGCACCGGAGGAGCGCCACCAACCGGACGTGGGTGTGGGGTCCCCAGGGGCGAGGTCCCCTGGAAGGTCCAGGGGTTTGATGGGTGTACCAGGTAGGCGGAGCTGACCGCCTGCTTCCCTCACGGGACACCAGAGGCCTCACCGAGGGGCTGCAAGGTCTCTGGACCTGCCCCACGCCTACGCGGGGAGTGACCAGCTCCCTTGGCATCCCTTGGAGGACTGTACTGAGAAACTCGTACCTGAGCACTGGGTGGGTACTGGGATATCTCCCTCAGTCCCTACAGTGCAACCCCAGCCAGGCAGGTGAGGGCTGGAGCCGGGAGGCAGGGCCATGGTTTGTCCCTGGGTGAAGGAGCTTGTGTGAGCGGCCAGGAGCACTAGGGTTCATCTGTCTCTGACCTCACTGCAGCACCAGCATTTCATCCCTTCCTGTATCAGGGTGGTCAGGGATTCAGCTGGGCGGTGGCTCGGCTCGTCATGGTCAGATGGATAAATGCTTGTCGCATCAGGGTGCGTTGTGAGAGGCTGGTGACCACCTGACTATGCAACCTCACGTGTAGGTGCCAAGGTGCTGAGGGTGTGGCCCATATGTGCATGACTGTGTGTAATGTCACCCCCATCATGGAATGGCCTATAGCCATGTGGTGTTTCAGTAAAGTGCTGTGTTCTCAAAAAAAAAGAAAAAGAAACCCTGTCTCTTAAAAATAAAATACACACACACACACACACACCCTTCTTACTTATTAAATTATCTTTGATTTAGGCAGAATACCAGAAAAGTGACAAAGGAAAGAGTTGGGCTGGGTGTGGTGGCTCAGGCCTGTAATCCTAACATTCTGGGAGGCTGAGACAGGAGGATCGCTTGAGCTCAGGAGTTCAAGACCAGCCTGAGCAAGAGTGAGACTCCATCCCTACTAATAATGAAAAACTGAGGCAAGGGGATCACATGAGCCCAAGAATTTGAGGTTGCAGTGAGCTACAATGCCATAGCACTCTACTGAGGGCACTCTACTGACTGTCTTTAAAAAAAAAAAAAGGAAAGAGTCAAACCTGATAGTCTACTCAGTTTAGGACTTTTACTATTCTATCAGTTTACAACTTCTTGTATTCATAAAATCTGTGCCATTGGTAAATGCTACCAAGTTCAACTGGAAATGGAATATGTGGTAAGAGTGATTACCTAGGTTTTTTTTTTTTTTAAGCTATTCAAAGAACAACTGGGAAAGAAAATCAATGTTCTCTTAATTTTTATAACCATTAAAGATAATAGAAAAGATATGGCCTATTTTTATAAAACAAAAAAGGGTTACTATAAAAATCTATAATTCCCAAAGTTTTTATCTAGAAAATAAGAATAATATGGTTAATTATCAGAAAAGAATGCTTGAAAACCTAGGGCAAACTACAAATGGCTATATTAGTACTTACCTGTTGAATGATTTTGGAAGTTTTCTGAAGATTCTCTCTGGGAGGAACTTTGCCAAATAATTTCCAACCAGGAGCACTATGGACAACTGATTTGAGCTCCTTTGTCCTTTTTGTAAAAAGATTTCTGAAACACAGAAAAGTTACATGAATTGTGTTTTTTCTAACCAGAGAGATATTTAACTGTATTTCCCGCCCCCCCCACCCCCTGAAATAAGATCTCTCTCTGTTTTCCAGGCATCATCATAGCTCACAGCAACCTGAAACTCTGGGCTCAGGTGATCCTCCTGCTTTAGTCTTCTGGGTACATAGGACTATACAGGCACATATCAGCATACCTTGTTAATTTTTGTGTTTTCTGTAGAGAGAGGGTCTCACTATGGCGTATGGTCTGGTCTCAAACTCCTGACCTCAAGCTATCCTCCCACCTTAGCCTCAAAAAGTGCTAGGATTACAGACATGAGCTTTTATACCTCACCATTTAATAGTAAACTTTAAAGTATGCTTATTACCAAGGCAAATACAAAAATACTTTAAAACAATTTCTATTACTTACACCACTGAAACAAGGCTCAATAAAGAGTACTTGGCTTATATAGAGGTTTTAGAAAAATCATCAGTAGAAATACTAAAAAGACAAACTAGAAGAAAAATGATAGCCAAAAATAAAATATAAATATTTTCTTTAAGCCTACTACAAAGCAAAGAAGAACCAACAATTCATGTTTGACAATAAAATCCAAGAATTTGAAAACTTATATAAAAGTTTAAACTATAAAAAATAGCTAAGGGATTAAGTAATACAATACTTGGTTTAATTACAAAATCTATTATAGGCAGTCCCCTGTTTACAAATGAGATAGGTTCTATAGGTTTGTTCTTAAGTTGAATTTGTATGTAGGTTGGAACAGGTATATTTACCTATTACCTGTACTAGCCTCCATTCATAAGTACAAGTCAGACATCAGTCAGATGTTTGTAACTCTGGAAATTACTGTAAGAGCCTATTTTCATAAGTGAATGACATGTAAGTCAGATTTTATAACTCAGACTCACTGGTAGATGCTAAAAAAGGAATTAATTTCTTTTACAGGCTTAAAAGAAAAGAAAAGCTATTTTAAAAATTGGAAAAATATTACTTGCAGTAATAATTTGTCATTTATAAAATAAAAGTGCATCTACTAATCCCCATTTCTCTAACACGTATATATGTAACTTGTTTTTCCTAGAACAGCTATATATTGACTCTTGAGTAGTAAGTTTTCATCTTATGTATAACTAATGAAGAATCTCTCACTGAAAAGAAAAATCTAAAAAAATATATCCACAGGGATTTTTACTATCATCCCTGTGCCCTAACCAACCAAATTAAGTACCTTTTTGTATATGTAAGTAGGGATGACATTCAAAATATGTATCCATTAAAATAGCATGACCAGGGCACAATGGACCAATTTAAAAAAGCATTGATGAAGCCAGGAGCAGTGTCACAACCTATAATCCTAGCACTCTGGGAGGCCCAGGCCAGTGGACTGCCTGAGCTCACAAGTTGAAAACCAGTCTGAGCTAGAGTTGAGACCCCATCTTGCCTATAGTCCCAGCTACTTGGGAGGATGAGGCAGGAGGATTACTTGAGCCCAAGAGTTTGAGGTTTTTGTGAGCTAAAGATGCCATGGCACTCTATCAAGGGTGGCCAAGTGAGGCTTTGTCTCAAAAAGAAAAGAAAAGGTATTGATGAATTTGAATGAACTTCATCCCTTCAACCCTTTCTATAAGCTATAATATAAATGGACATTAAGGCTGGGTGTGGGGCTTAGGCAGGTAACCTCAAGACTCTGGGAGGCCAAGGCAGACAGATTGCCTGAGCTCAGGAATTTACTACCAGCCTGAGCCAGAGAGAGATCTCGGCTCTAAAAGTAGCCAGGTGCTGTGGTGTGCACTTGTAGTCCCAGCTACTTGGGAGTCTGAGGCAAGAGAATCTCTTGAGCCCAAGAGTCTGAGATTGCTGTGAGCTATTATACCATGGCACTCTACCCCAGGCAACAAAGTTGGACTCTGTCTCCAAAAAAAAAAGGAAAATTTTAAATTCACATACACAATTAGAAATAGTTCCAAATTAGTTAAAGTCCAAAATAATTAGGTTTTTTTATATTCAAAATACCATACAAATGTATCTTAAAAGTACATTATAGGGTGGCACCTGTGGCTCAGCGAATAGGGCGCCGGCCCCATATACCGAGGGTGGCGGGTTCAAACCCGGACCCGGCCGAAGTGCATCAAAAATTAGCCGGGTGTTGTGGCGGGCGCCTGTAGTCCCAGCTACTTGGGAGGCTGAGGCAAGAGAATCGCCTAAGCCCAAGAGTTGGTGGTTGCTGTGAGCTGTGACTCCACAGCACTCTACCAAGGGCGATAGAGTGAGACTCTGTCTCTACAAAAAAAAAAAAAAAAAAAATTCCTTATAGTGTGGACGGCACCTGTGGCTCAAAGGAGTAGGGCGCTGGCCCCATGTGGCAGAGGTGGCAGGTTCAAACCCAGCCCTGGCCCAAAACCGCAAAAAACAAACAAACAAAAAACCCCAACATTATAGTGATAACAATAAATACATTTTTAATGAATAATGTTAAGGGATTTCTAGACAAAAATGTGAGCTGATCAGTAACAAAATAAAAACTATTTCCTTAGGTGTGCAATGAAAACAAATATTTGACAATAGAGTAATTTCTACTTAAGATACCCTGAAGGTTTTATTTCAGAGACCAGGCACAGTGACATAAGATTACTAAAAGAGGCCAGGCACAGTGGCTCACACTTGTAATCCTATCACTCTGGGAGGTTGAGTGAGCAGATTAATTGAGCTCAGGAGTTTGAGATCAGTCTGAGCAAGAGTCAGGCCCTATTTTTAAAAATGCATTAAAAAACTTAAAAATTTATGTTAATGGGCACACCAAGTACAACAAGGTAATCTGCATCAATAAAAATATGGAGAAGGAAGATAAATAGTATCTCCACAAAGATAGCAGAGTGTTTGTACACCAATTGAAACTAATTTGACATTATTTAAACTAGGGTTTTAGAGATTTAAGGTATTAATTGTAATCCCTGAGATAACTGTGAGAACACTAAAAGTATACAGAAAAGTAAAGAAAAAAGGAATCAAAATGGTATACTACAAAATTTCAACTAACTACAAAAAAGATAATAGAGAAATCAAGGAACAAAAAAAGTACCTAATGGCTCGGCGCCTGTAGCTCAAGTGGCTAAGGCACCAGCTACATACAACAAAGCTGGGAGGTTCGAATCCAGCCCAAGCCTGCCAAACAACAATGACAACTACAACCAAAATATAGCCAAGTGTTGTAGCGGGCGCCTGTAGTCCCAGCTACTTGGGAGACTGAGGCAAGAGAATCACTTAAGCCCAGGAGTTGGAGGTTGCTGTGAGCTGTGACGCCACAGCACGCTAACCAGGGCAACAGCTTGAGGCTCTGTCTTAAAAAAAAACCTAACATACAGAAAACAAATAGCTAAATGGCAGAAGTAACTCTTCACACCTCAGCAACTAATTTAAATGTAGAAACAGTAAAGTCTCCAATAAAAAGAGTTCAAATAGCAATACAAAAATAAATAAATGGGACTTTTTTTGTTTTGAGACACAGTCTCACTATGTTGCCCTCAGTAGAGTGTGGTGGCATCATAGCTCACAGTAATCTCATACTCTAGGGCTTAAGCGATTCTCTTGCCTCAGCCTCCCGAGTAGCTGGAACTATAGATACCCACATGCCGGCTGTTGTTTTGTTGTAGTTGTTATTGTTGTTTGGCAGGCCTGGGTCAGGTTCGAACCTGCCAGTCCCAATGTATGTGGCTCGCACCCTAGCTGCTGAGCTACAGGCGCTGAGGCACCCCCCCACCCTTTTTTTAAGACAAAGTCTCATTTTGTTGCCCTTGGTAGAATGCCATGGTATCATAGCTTGCAGCAACCTCAAACTCTTGGGCTTAAGCGATTCTCTTGCCTCAGCCTCCTCAAGGAGCTGGGACTGCAGGCGCCAGCCACAACACCCAGCTATTTTTTGTTGCAACTGTCATTGTTGTTTAGCTGACCCAGGCCAGGTTTGAACCCACCAGCCTCGGTGTATGAGGTTGGCATCATATGCTATGGGTGCCGAGCCATGTCTGGCTATTTTTAGAGATGAGGTCTCGCTCCAGGTCAGGCTGATAACAAACCTCAGGCAATCCAGGGACCTTGGCCTACCAGAGTGCTAGGATTATAGGCATGAACCACTACGTGTGGCCCAGATGGATGGGACTTGATTAAATTAAAATGCTTTTGTACAGCAAGGAAACAATCAACAGAGCAAACAGACGACCTACAAAATGGGAAAAAATATTCACAGTCTATCTGACAAAAGGCTAATATGCAGAATCTATGAAGAACACAAACAAACCAGCAAGAAAAACAAAAACAACCCCATTATAAAGTTGGAAAAAGATAAGAAGAGAAGTTCCCCCCCCAAAAAAAAGACAAATGGCCAAGAAACATGAAAAAATTCTCAGCATCACTAATCATCAGGGAAATACAAGTTAAAACCACTTTACCCCAATCAAAATGCCTATTATTAAAATGTCAAAAAAAAAAATAGATGTTGGTATGGGTGCAGAGAGAATGGAACTTATATACTGTTGATGGAGATTTGTCAAAGAACTAAAAGTAGACCTCCCATTCAATCCACCAATCCCACTACAGAATTCTGGGTATCTACAGAAAGGAAAATAAGTCATTTTATCAAAAAGACATCTGCACTCATATCTTTATTGAAGCACAATTCACAATCACGAAGATGTATAATCAGCCTAAGTGCTCATCAATCTTCATTAAGAAGATTAGCAAAGTATAATATATATGTTATATACCAAGGATGCTATTAAGCTGTGTAAAAGAAATGAATTAAAGTCTTTTGAAGCAACTTAGATGGAAATGGAGACCAGTATTCTAAGTATCTCAAGACTGGAAAAACAAACACCATATGTACTCTCTAATAATTTGGAACTAATTAATGGGCACACATAGGCACAGAGACAAGTCATTAGAAATCAAGAAAAGGGAAGAGAAGAAGGGTAAAAACCTACCTAACAGGTACAATTAACACTATTCAGGTGATGGTCATACTAACAGCACTGACTTAAGCATTACAAAGCTACCCATGTAACGAAAAACATTGGTACCCCCTTAATATTTTGAAATCAAAAAACAAAGAAAAATAAAAAAAGACAGTTCAGCAGACTGGATTAAAAACATGATCCATGTATATGTTATCTACAAAAGACTCATTTTTAGATACAAAGAAGTTACAAGGAAAAGGATAGAAAATTATATTAAAAGCAAATAGTAACTAAAAAAGAACTGGGTTGCTATGTTGCTGACAGATAAAACAGACTTTAAGTCAAAAAAGGTTACACAAGATAAAAGAGAATATTGTGTACTGGAATAAAATAGTCTATCCAGCAAAAGAATATACTAATTATAAACTATTATACACACCTAATAACAGACGCCCAAAATATATGAACCAAAAATAGAACTAAAGGAAGACACAGTCCTACAACAATATCAGATACTTCAATACCCTACTTTCAATAATGGATAGAGGCTCAGCACCCATAGCACAGTGGTTGTGGTGTCAGTCACATGTATCGAGCCTGGCAGGTTCAAGTCCAGCACAGGCCAGCTAAACAACAATGACAATTGCAAAAAAAAAATGGCCGGGAGTTGTGGTGGGTGCCTGTGGTCCCAGCTACTTGGGAGGCTGGGGCAAGAGAGTTGCTTAAGCCCAAGAGTTTGAGGTTGCTGTGAACTGTGACGGCACGGCACTCTACCGAGGGCAACATAGTGAGACTTTGCCTCAAAAAAAAAAAAAAAGGATAGAATAACCAAATTGATCAAGAAAGCGAAAGCATAAGACTTGAACAACACTGAACATCAATTACCTCTAACAGATACGTACAGAGCACATGACACAACCACAGTAAAATACACAGTCTGCTCAAGTGCCCATGGAACATTCTCCACCATAGACCCTACGTTAATGCATAAACCAAGTCTTAATAAATTTGACAAGATAAAAACATACAAAGTAGGTTTTTCCCACCACAACGGAATGAAATAAGAAATGAATAACAAAACCAGTGAGTTAAAGAAGAAATCACAAGGTAAACCAGAAAATGAATTGAAACAGAAACACAACATACCAAACATATGGGATTCTGTGAAAGCAGGGCTAAAAGGGAAATTTATAGATGTAAACATCTACCTTTAAAAAAAAATCCTCCTACCAATAAACTAACTGCACACATTAAGGCACAAGAAAAAGGCCAAGTTTCATGGCTCATGCCTATAATCCCAGAACTTTGAGAGGGCCAAGGTAGAAGAATCGCTTGAGGTCAAGAGTTCAGGACCAGCCTGAGCACCACAGCAAGACCTTGTCTCCACAAAAAATACAACAATTAGGCGGGAGTGGTGGTGCATGCATGTAGTCTCAGCTATGTGAGAGGCCAAGGCAGGAGGATTACTTGAACCCAGGATTTTAAGACTACAGTGAGCTATGATGAACTCTAAGCCAGGTAAGAAGGCAAGACTCGATTGCAAAAAAAAAAAGAAGAAGAAGAAAAGAAACTAGAAAAGGAACAAACTAAGCTCACAGCTACAGGAAAGAAAGAATAAACAACAGAGTACATATGAATAAAATAAAGAATAGAAAAACAATGAAGCAGCTCGGCACCTGTGGCTCAACAGGCTAAGGCGCCAGCCACGTACACCTGAGCTGGCGGGTTCGAATCCAGCCCGGGCCGCCAAACAACAAGGGTGGCTGCAACCAAAAAATGGCTGGGCATTGTGGCAAGCACCTGTAGTCCCAGCTACTTGGGAGGCAGAGGCAGGAGACTCGCTTGAGCCCAGGTATTGGAGGTTGCTGTGATCTGTGATGCCACAGCACTCTATCCAGGGTGACAGCTTGAGGCTCTGTCTCAAAAAAAAAAAAAAAGAAAAGAAAAACAATGAAGAATATCAATAAGACCAAAAACTGGTCCTTTGAGAAAACTGGTAAAATTGATAAATCTTTATCTAGACTGGTTTTAAAAAAGGGGAGGAGAATTAAATTACTAAAAGCAGAAATCCAAGTAGGGCCATTACTACTCAATTTACAGAAATAAAAAGCATTATAAGAGAAACACTATGAATAATTATTCACAAATTTGATAACTTAACGAAGTGAAAAAATTTCTGGATACACAGAGTACCAAAACTGACTCAAGATAAAACAAGAAAACAGAATAGACCTATAGGTAAGGAGACTGACTCAGCAATCAAGGCTCCCGACAAAGAAAATCTAAGGACTAAATTAATTCAATAGTAAAATCCCCCAAACATCTAAAGCAGGGATATTCCAATCTGCCACCTGTAGGTCCACATACTAATTTTGTAAGGACTTTTTTTGCTTATTTGAGGTGTCAGATATCAGGAAAAGTATACACGGATCTTTTTTTTTTTTTTGCTAATCAGCTTTCATTAGTGTTTTAACTGTGTGACCTGAGACAACACTTATTCTTCCAATTGGTGGCAAAAACAAAAAAGGTTGCACACCCCTGCAAAGAATACCGATCCTTCCCAAACTCTTCCAAAACAGATAAGAGAGAATACTACCTAAGTCAAGAACAAAGCAAGGATGTACATTTTGCCAATTCTATTCAACTTCAACACCGTACTGAAAGGTCTAGCTAGAGGAATTATGTGAGAAAATGACATAAATATCATTCAAATTGGAAAGGAAGCAAAATTATCTATGCTTACACATGTGTGGTTATTTATGTAGAAACCCTTCATATTAAAATAAAATAAAAGATTGTCAGAGCTAATAAGCGAATTCAGCAAAGATGTAGAATAACAAAATCAATACATAAAATTCTGCTATATTTCTATATACTAGCATTAACCGAAAAAGGAATCAAAACAATAATTCCATTTACAGTAGCCCCAAAAAGAATAAAATAGGAATAAATTTAAGCAAGTGAAGTATTTATACAAAATCTACAAAATACTGCACAAAGAAATAAGAACCATAGGAGAATTCTTCTTGCAATTTCTATCAAGAAGAATCAAAAAATAAGACTCAAAAGCATTGATTTTTAAAAATTTGATAAAATAACCAACATAACAATAAAAGACCTCTGTTCAAAAATCACTATACGCAAAGTAAAAAGACACCAATTTGGAGGATAAATTTCAACACATATAAATGACAAAAATTAGTATACAGAAAATATAAGGAACTCAAACTAATCACTTCATAAAAGACAATCTCATAGAAAAACAGATAAAAGCTATTAAAAGTTATTACAGAAAGAAGGAATATAAATGACAAATAAAAAGATCTATCAAAAGATACTTAAACTCATTAGTAATAAGGAAACTCACAAATTAAAAACAGTATAACAATGTATATATATTAGACTGGCAAAAACTAAGAAACATGCTATGGTTAGTATCGAGTTTAGATGGTGAGCTACACTGTTAGAAATTTAGATTCATAGGTAATAACATTTGTTTAAAGGGGAACAGCTGCATATCCTGCCATATAGCAATTTCTAGCTACATACCCCCACAGAAAGTCCTGGACATGTACACTAGAAAACATATATTAATATAAGAACATTTAGGACATTATTCAAATGAGAAAAATCCTTTTGACAATCCAAAAATCCATTGACACAGAACAGAGAACTTTACATATGGTATATTCTTAAATGTAATATTATTCCTCAGTGAAAGTAAACCAAAGCTGTATCCATCAACATGAATGAATCGTAAAAAGCAATGTTGAGTGCTATGGTCTACATGTTCCCCAAAATACATATGTTGAAACATATGCAACAATGTTGGGTAATCTCAGAGCCCTCATGAATGGATTACATACGCAACAATAAATATGCAACAATGTTGGGTATTCTCAGAATCCTCATGAATGGCTTAATGTTGCTATAAAAAGGGTTCTGGGTGAGGCACAATGCCTCATTCCTATAATCCTAGTACTTGGGGAGGCCCAGGCAGTAGATTGCTTGAGGTTAGAAGATCGAGATCAGCCTGAGCAATTTAGCAATAATCCATCTCAATAAAAAGTAAAATACTAGCCAAGCACAGTGGCACGCATCTGTCATCCCAGCTACTACAGAGGTTGAGACAGGAGGATCACTTGAGCCCAGGAGTTTAAGGTTGTTGTGAGCTATGATCATGTCACTGCACTCAGACTAGGTAACAAGAGTGAGACCTTGCCTCAAAAAAAAGGATATGTTAGACCTCCAAAACTAAAGCCAAGGAATACTAATAAATTTTTTTTTTAAGAGACACGGTCTCACTCTGTCACCCAGGCTAAAGTCCAGCAGTGCAACAATAGCTCACTGTAACCTATAACTCCTGGGCTCAAGCCATTCTCCTGCCTCCAGCCTCCTGAGTGCCAGGAACTACAGGCATATGCCATCACTAATGGTTAATTTTTGTATTTTTTGTAGAGATGAGATTCTCGCTATGTTGTTCAGGCTCATCTGGAACTCCTGAATTCAAGTGATCCTACCACCTTGGCTCCTCAACATGCTAGGATTACAGGTGTGAGCCACCACACCTGGCCAGAATACTAACTTCTTAACCCAAGTAACAAAAGGTCTTTTCATGGATATAGTCTCTATAGAATTTTCCTATGATCAGCAGGAATAAAAAGGAAAAAATAAATAACTTCCAAAATATTAATAAAAATCCTAATTTGGGCTCAGCGCCTGTGGCTCAATGGGCTAAGGCACCAGCCACGTACACCTGAGCTGGCAGGTTCGAATCCAGCCCGGACACACCAAACAACAAGGATGGCTGCAACCAAAAATAAAAAAAAAAATGGCCAGGCATTGTGGCGGGATCTGTAGTCCCAGCTACTTGGGAGGCGGAGGCAGGAGACTCGCTTGAGCCCAGGAATTGGAGGTTGCTGTGAGCTGTGATGCCACAGCACTCTATCCAGGGTGACAGCTTGAGGCTCTGTCTCAACAAAAAAAAAGCCTAATTTGAATATATACTATAATATAACAATACAATCATAAGAAGCTGAGAATAAAGTTTAAATTCTCATTAAATCACAGCAAACAAACCAAAGCTAAATATTTAAATTTATGTGGTCAATAAACTTTGGTTGCTATAAAAAATTTCAATGAAAGAAATATGAGCCCACAGGTATCCAATTGCTAAGTAAGACCATCAGCTACTGTTCCACATTAATTTCTTATGTCACTAAGGAATTCTGGATTGGGTTTTCAGGTTATCCCCTACCACAAACACTGTTTATAGTTTAATGTAGTGAAAAGTTTATATCAGCAATGAAAAGTAATTTTCAAATATTGTTACAAACATTGTATGTGAATCTGTATTAAAACCACATTCCAGATTCCATAGATTTTAGTTAGCCTAGGAAGAGAAACTTCACTTTTATTAAATCCTCAGGGGAAAATATAAGGAATGGATACACAACTAGGCCAAAAATATGTTGTTCTTCTCATGTCCCATCCCTTGAATTCCCAATCCATTGTTAGGGAGCTGGTGAAGTCAAGATGCCAAAGCAGATAAAATGTGAGACTAGGTTCCTCCTTTTCACATTTTTCAAACTGAAGACAGAGGCAGACACAAACATACACATAGGCACTCTTCCCTATGGTACTCCTATGTACCAAGAAATTCAAATTTAAATCAATGCTAAAGGCTACTTAGCAAAACAAACAAAATGTGTTCAAGTGTGCACATACATGACAGCAATTCTTTCTCTCAGGACTCTAGAGATAACGTCTGACTGTATGAATCAGATCTATATGACAGTGTTGGGGGAATAGGTCACTCTTCTATAGTAGTCATGTTTCAGGGAAGGGAACAGAAGGATATACCTAGCTTCTCTCTGCCCTTTATTCATCTCCACCGGAGGGGTTGAATTTTGGTTGTGGACATTGCTGCCCAACAGGAGAGAAGATACAGTCTGTTCTGCTCTCCTATTAGAGAGCCAAGTTATCTCTGCACCTCTTTGGCCCCCTAATCCCAGGAAACATCTGCTGTATAAGAGAAGTATTAGGAGGCCCACTTCAGCCACAAGTTGAAGCTATGGATCTTTTGATCCACATTCTATCTGTATTAAAGTTGATGCTTTTAGGTTCCATTTGTTGTAGAGGACGCCAAGAGCCCCACGACCTCTGAGCAAGATGATTTGCAGCTGCAGAGCGGGCCTTCGGCCAATTCGTCCGCAGGTCCTCCTTGCGGAGAGAGAACCCGAGCCCAAGGCCAGCCTTGGGCACATAGTCATTGTCTAATATTCCCCTCACCGGTCTTGTGCTGTCTCAATAAAAGGCTACTGCGGAGGTTGCTTGAGGCTACCCTGCAATCAAGGGTAGCCGGCCTCCTACAAGCTTGTACTTCTAATCCGTGTCTCGCCTGGTTCCTTTCTGCAGTGATCGAGACCAGGGCCATAGTGGCTACGACAATTTGTGTTTCTTAAATTTTTATTTTCTATTGATTCTGACTCAGACAAGTTGATAAAGAGGGTTATTTACTAGTCTTCTCTAACAGTCAAGTTTTTATAAGTTGAAAAGTACCTTATTATTTCAGATATGCAGAACTATGTGTTTCCTAATTGTTTTCTTTTTTCCCTCTGTGACACAGAGAACAAGGGATGGTAGCATTAATCCATCTTTCCCTTTAAATTCATCCTCCATCCCAATTAATACCATGTTCACATGTACACGTATCTTTATACAAAGAAACCCAAACACACTGCCTTCCACTCTCTTCACTAACTTGTATCCAAACTTTAGGAAAAAGTAATTGAGAAAATCAGTGGCAATAGTTAAGAGTAAGCACCAACTGAGAATCAGTAGTTTAATGTTTCTTTATTGTTGAAAATATATGTATAAAAGAAAAAGAGGCATTCAAGAAAAAAACTAATGTGAGGATAAGAAGATAAAGGACGGGAAAAAAAGCCTACTGATACAATCATTTCTCTGCCTTCTCCCTTCTGGTTTTTATAATAAAGATTGGTAGATGACTCTAGATCAGCGGTTCTCAACCTGTGGATCGCAACCCACAGGAACTGTATTAAATGGCCACGGCATCAGGAAGGTTGAGAACCACTGCTCTAGACTGCTAATATCTGCTCTACATATCTATATCTGTTTACATTTTGCCAAGATTTCTTCATTTCTTTAACCACACACACAACAAAAGTTAGGAATGATATTAAAAGTTAGACTATATTTTATTAAAGGATAAAGCTAACCAAAAAGAGGCAAAAATTATTTATACCATGTAAATTCTCCACTTGTGATTTCATAGATAACAGAAGTGCTTGGGTCTTTAAGAATTGGCAAACTCACTTACATATCTGAGACAAAGCATGATAAATCTCATAGTTTCTCAGACTGTGGAATTTGACGCTATCTATGACTGCCAAATCCTTAATCCTGCCAACAATGTCAGTTCTAAAAAAAACACAAAAAACAAAAAAACCCACTATTTTTGCTTTAATGTTTACATCTATATGACTATTTCAACCTTTCATAATCATTAGATAAATTTTAATAACCATTTCAATAGAGTAGTACATTAAAAGGGATTAGAATTCTTGTCCTAACAGAGAAGAAGCCAACCTCAACCAAAAGAGTAAAATCTGTTTAAAAAATTAAAAATCATGACCTGATCTTCAAACTCTGTCTCAAGAGAAGCTGGACTGCTGAAAACATGAACTTCCTGGATTTTAGTTTCCCTGAAGAATAAAAAGCCAAAAAGAAAACATTAACTAGTGATCATGGAATGCCATAGATGACTCATAATTAATTCAAAGAAGCATAAGCATTGTCTCTTTAAAATTCAGTACTTTGGCTACCCTTGAGTACTGTGGATTAAAGAGCTGGCATGAAGGTTACTTACATTCTTTCCAAACCTCAATCATTTTTCACTTGAAAAAGACTTTCAGCTGACTATATGCAAAAAAAGTAGTTTTCTGCCAGATAACTTAGGCTTTTTATTTCCAAGAATTTCTTTTGTGAGACTGTTTCTGGATCTTGTCTTTGTCGTTATTATAAATCCTAAAAATTGAAAAAAAGAGAATTTTTATTTAACAAACACTACTTAACTAACCTAGATATTTTCAGATCAGAGCTATCAAAAAGGGAAGGAATTCAATTTGTCAAAAAAACAAATTATACAGCTGAATGTGAAATTTATAATTTCTTATAATATTTAGAGCTGCCAGGGACTTTAGAAAATATCCAAGTCGAAGTTTCGTTATCAAAAATCAATGAACCTACATGAATAGGTTAGTGGAGGTCTACAAATCTCTTCAAATTATATGCAAAATCTGGCGTATAAGACGTGTTTCCAAACACTTTTCTTGATCAACTGTCAAATTCTCCTAGGATTCAATGTGCCACTCCACCATTCCCAAGATAGATTGATAACTCCACAAAGTCCTTCCCACCGTGATACCACTAATAAAGGTATGAGATCGGTCCCTTGCATAATTCCTTTTCTTTGTAATCACACTCACCTTGTTCATGTACTTCATACAATAATCAACGTGTAAGAGGTTTATAACTATCCCTAATCTCATCCATCCTATGTACTGCCAAAATGCTTTCGTTTAAACAGTTCAAAATATAAAACATTTTCTTCTCCCTCCAGAATAAAGTCCAAGTGTATTCATGTTAGCAATTTACCTTATGGTATGTCTTATTTCCCATGGTAAATAAATTTCATGCAAGAGCTTCCTTTTCATAGCAGGTGAGAACAAAATAGAATACAATTAAGGGTTAAAGAAAAAAGTAGTTATGGCTTGGCGTTCGTAGCTCAGTGAGTAGGGCGCTGGCCACATACACCGAAGCTAGCGAGTTCAAGCCCAGCCTGGGTCTGCCAAGCAACAATGACAACTACAATGAAAAAATAGCCGTGTGTTGTGGTGGGCACCTGTACTCCCAGCTACTCGAGAGGCTGAGGCAAGAGAATCACTTAAGCCCAAGAGTTGAAGGTTGCTGTGAGCTGTGAGGCCACACCACTCTACCGAGGGCGACATAATAAAACTCTGTCTCAAAAAAAAAAAAAGTTATGAAAATAGTCTTACTTTTATGCTATATACTTATTATAAAATGTAGAGAATGTTTCATGCAGAGAGTCTGTTGCTTTTTTTTTTTTTTAGGGACAGAGTCTTACTTTGTCACTCTAGGTAGAGTACCGTGGCATCACAGCTCACAGCAACCTCCAGCACTTGGACTTAGGGGATTCTCTAGCCTCCCGAGTAGGTGGGACTACAGGCGCCCACCACAATACCCAGCTATTTTTTTGTTGCATTTTGGCTGAGGCTGGGTTCAAACCCACCACCCTCGGTATATGAGGCCAGTGCCCTACACAATGAGGCATAGGCACCATCCAGGAGAGTCTGTTCCTTAAGCCCAATTGTAGTATCTAAGAGAAAAGGAAGAAACCACCAGAGGAAGAAAAGAGGAAGGATATAGGAAAGAACTTTTAGGACAAGCACACAAACAGTAATAAGGAACATCAGCAAAATATGGGTAAAAAGTTCTAATTACCAGGAGGCATGATATCTCAATATCTTTTAACATAACAACAGGATTGTCTAAATTGTCACCTCATGGAATCTACAAGAAAGCTCCTAGTAAGTTAGTTAAGTAAGTTTAGCAGGGTTACAGGATAAAAGGTATAATGATAAAGATCAATCATATTTTTATATGCTAGAAATGAATAGTTAGCTACTGAAATTTTTTTTTTTTCGGAGACAGAGTTTCATTTTGCTGCCCTCCGTAGAGTGCAGTAGCATCATCACTCACAGCAATCTCAAACTCTTGGGCTCAAGTGATTCTCTTTCCTCAGCCTCCCAAATAGCTGGAACTACAGGCACCTGCCACAACACCTGGCTATTTTTAGAGATGAGGTCTTGCTCTGGCTCAGGCTGGCCACAAACCCATGAACTCAGGCAATCCACTCACCTCGGCCTCCGAAGTGCTAGGATTACAGGCGTGAGCCACTGTGCCTGGCCAAAAACTGAAATTTTTAAAAAACATATCATTTGCAATAGCTCCAAAAATACTAAATATTTAGAAATAAATCTAAAATATGGCAGTAGGTATATGCTGAAAACTTTAAAACACCGATAAAGGAAATCAAAAAAGACTCAAAAAGGCTCAGCGCCTGTGGCTCAACGGGCTGAGGCGCCAGACACGTACACCTGAGATGGCAGGTTCGAATCCAGCCTGGGCCCGCCAAATAACAATGACGGCTGCAACCAAAAATGGCCGGGCATTGTGGCGGGCGCCTGTAGTCCCAGCTACTTGGGAGGCAGAGAGCAAGAGACTCGCTTGAGCCCAGGAATTGGAGGTTGCTGTGAGCTGTGATGCCATAGCACTCTACCCAGGGTGACAGCTTGAGGCTCTGTCTCAAAAAAAAAAAAAGAAAAGAAACAAAAAAGACTCAAAAAGATATATTGTGTTCAAGGATTGGAAAGCTCAACATAGTAAAGATGTCGCTTCTCAAATTAACCAATATGTATTATATGCAGATAGAGACAAGGTGGTTCTAAAATTGATATTTTAGAGCCAGGTATGGCTCACACCTATAATCCCAGAGCTTAGAGAGGACTGAGTACAGTTTTTGGCCGGGCCGGCTTTGAACCCACCACCTCTGGTATATGGGGCTGGCACCCTACTCGAGCCACAGGCACCACCCCATTGAGCACAGGATTTTAAGATCAGCATAGGCAACATATTCACACCTCCTCTCAACATAAATTTAAAAATTAGCCTGGAATAGTGACACATACCTGTAGTCCTAGTTCCTGAAGAGGCTAAGACAGGAACATCACTTGAGCCCAAGAGTTAGCAGTTACAGGGAGCTACAAATGCACCACTGCACTCCAGCAAAAGCAACAGAGCAAAACCCTGACTAAACTAAAAATTAAAAAAAAAAAAATTGAATGAATAAAATAAAGTAAAATAAAGTTGACATGGAAAGGCAAAAGAGGAATAGCCAAAACAATTTTAAAGATTTATTTGGCTATTTTCTGCATTAAAGAGTGAGCGCTTAACACTTAGTTGAGTTTATGGGGGGAAAAAAGTGAGCTCTTGACGGTCACATCTGCATTAGAATATGAGCTCTGTATTCACCACCGTATCCCCAGTGCTGCACTTTCACACAAAAATGAAAATCAGCTATTTGGGGGGTCTGAAGAGAAAAAAATACCTCTGTACTCAAACTGAGTTTAGCGGAGGAGTGCAGAGTCTAGTGAGTTATTATTTCCATGAATCTTTCTCCCTTATAAGCCATTTCTTCCATAAATCGTTCTTTTCCAATACTGTTTACTTTCTACCTTACATAATCATCTGAATACTACTTTTAAACTATAAATGCATTCGGAACAGGATTCATATAACCTTTACAAGTCCTGCACTCAGTAAACATTTGATTTTTTAAACTGAATAAAATGGACTTTTTATTTTGATGCATAGTTTTACCACATATATAGATTTGTGTAACTACCACTGAAATTGAGATACAGAATAGTTTTTTCACCCCAAAAAACTCCCTCGTACTATCTTTTAGTAGTCACACCCTCCCCTAATTGTGGAAATGAGCCTAAAGATGGACTTGCAAACCAGATTTGGTATCAGAGGCTTCCTCCATGTAATGAATTCTTATAATTTTATGTTACTTTGGCATCCATTTCGAATATAAGTTTAACTTTCTCATACCAAAAGCAGTTCTCAGTCATCCTTGACACATTTTCCAGTTCTATACTTTCTCCCAGTTCCTCAGTGTTGGATATCCTGGTGATCACCTCCCTATGGGACAGCTAGATACAACCTACTTGACTGGCCTCACTGACTCTTAAACCCTACATGGACTACGCAAATATGCCACAGTGACCATCTAGAACTATTACATGCTTACTTGATCCCATCAATAAAAACTCTCCATTAGAAACCTGCCTGGATAATGCCCTGGACCCCAGCAAAGGCTTGGGCCAGAGCCCCACTCCTCTACAGCCTCTCCTGACACTAACCAACCTCCATGTGGCCTTCCCCATACTATATACTGCCAGGGCCTATAGGTAATAAAGCCTTTATTCCATCTTTTGTCTCTTTTCTGATCACTGATGGGGTAGTCTCCATTTAATTTTATTTATTTATTTATTTATTTATTTATTTATTATCTTTATCATTAAATCATAGCTGTGTACAATAGTGCAATGTTAATCAGTTTCATGAAAATATTTATTTATTTATTTTGGCCGGGGCTAGGTTTGAACCTGCCACCTCTAGCATATGGGGCCAGTGCCCTACTCCTTGAACCACAGGTGCTGCCCAGTAGTCTCTATTTTAAAGGAACTTAAAATACCCATCTCATGCTCCCTGCTAGTTACCATACTATAACATTTCAATTCATGTTTGTATCACTGGCCTCCACAGAAGGCCTAGCTCTGCTCTTTCTTTTCTTGCCGAGTGAACAGGGGAGAATTCGGACAGACTAAGAGGGTAGAAGGATGAAAGAAAACTCACCGTGACTGGAAAAAACTATCAAGTACGAAAAGGAAAGAACAAAGCATTTCATTTCTTTGCCCCTCAATCTTCGATCCTTCAATATATGAAAGACTTTTAATTTTTTACTCAAGCATTAGAAGCTTTCCATAATTTGGACCCAAACTATCCTATTTTTCACAACTAGGAAAAAATATATAGTCATGCCTTAGTATCTGTGGGGGACTGATTCTAGAACTTTCCTCAGATACCAAAATGCAAGATACTCTAGACCAGCAGTTGTCAACCTCTGGGTCACGACCCACAGGAACTGTATTAAAGGGCCACAGCATTAGGAAGGTTGAGAACCACTGCTCTAGACCCTCAAATAAAATGGTGCATTATTTGCATATAAATTATGAACATCCTCCTGTATACTTTAAATCATCTCTAGATTACATATAGTACCTAATACAATGTACATATTTTGTACATAGGTGTTATATGAATTTTTTAGTGGACAATGACCAGAAAATAATGTCTGTACATATTCAGTATAGGTGCAATGTTTTTCCTGAATGTTTACAATCTATGGATGGTTGAATCCAAGATAGGAAGGGGAGACTAAAAGTGTTGTTGTTCTCGTTCTTCTTGTTGTTTTTTGAGACACAGTGTCACTATGTCACCCTTGGTAGACTGCCATGCCGTCACAGCTCACAGCAACCTCCAACCCTAGGGTTTAAGCGAGTCTGTTGCCTCAGCCTCACAAGTAGCTGGGACTACAGGTGCCCACCACAACACCTGGATATTTTTGGTTGCAGTTGTCATTGTTGTTTAGCAGGCCCAAGCTGGGCTTGAACTCTCCAGCTTCGGTGTATGTGGCCGGTGCCCTACTCACTGGGCTATTGGCACTGAGTCCTAAAAGTGGTTTTGTCATGCCTACAATCAAAGTGGACATTTTTGTAGGAATTTGTGGGGATTGGGGAGAAGGCAGTGGCAAAGAATGGGAGTCCACAAAGTGGACATTTTTGCAGCTTATGGTCCTGCTCCTCAGTCAGTGCTGATTAAACCAAGTTTGTTTTGTTTTGTTTTCTTGCAGTTTGGCCTGGGCTGGGTTTGAACCCGCCACCCTCGGTATATGGGACCAGTGCCCTACCCACTGAGCCACAGGCGCCGCCCCTAAACTGAGTTGTTAATAAAACAGAGACAAATTCATATATAGGCTAATATATTTACTTCAAAACTAGCAAACTAGCAATAGCATTAAGGGAATATTTATAAAACAAAATTTGGCATTTCTTTTATATTGTAACATTTCTGTTATAGATGATGTATGATGAATTTGTTAAAAGCTATGCAGTTGCCACAGGTATTTTACCACAATCCATGCATGTAAGTTAGTGGACTATTTTGCAAACAATTAATCCGGCAATTAAAGAGTTTTAGACTTTAGTAAAATTAAATTAATATATCTTGTTGGACATGGAGATGACCAAATTTAAGGATGACAAATTCCAAGTCTCTGGCTTAATTTAATCCTTCAAAAGAGTACCAGAGATGAAATCAGTTTTACCTGTTTATACAAATTATTCAAAATATTTCATCAAACTCTTTACTTTCCAAATAACATTCAAGGATTATCAATCTCTTTAATTGTAGGTAGTAAGCACACAGAGGAAGTAAAAAAGTAAACGGGGGTACATAGTGTCAAGGGTTACTATGTAAGTTAAAAAGAAAGCAACTTAACAAAATATTTACCTTTAGCTTTATTTTATATTCCTTGTCATGCTTTTCAAAAGCAGATAATGGGAGCATTTTGTTTTTCTAACAAAAGTAAACTGTTACAGTCCTTGAATAGTTAAATACAACTGAATTCTCTCTTCTTCAGTTATTTTCTTTTTTTTTTCTTTTTTTGAGACAAAGTCTTATTACATTACCCCTCGGTAGAGTGCCATGGTATCACAGCTCACAGCAATCTCAAACTCTTGGGCTTAAGCGTCTCTTGCCTGAGTCTCCCAAGCATCTGGGACCACAGGTGCCCGCCACAACACCCAGCTATTTTTTGGTTCCAGTCACATAGTGAGACCCCTATCTTTGCAAAAAAAAATTCTAATTAGCTGGGTATGTCTATAGTCCCAGCTGCTCAGGAGTCTTCAGTGGGAGGATCCCTTGAGCCCAAGGGTTTGAGGTTACAGTGAGCTACAATGGTGCTACTACACTGTATTCCAGCCTGGGCAACAGAGGGAGACCCTGTCTCTCTTAAAACAAAACAAAACAAAAACAAAACTCCACAATCATCAAAGTTTCCATGTACCACCACTCCTCAATGAAACCAATTTAAATTACTAGTTCTGTCAGGCAAATTTAGCCCTTCCGCCCCAGTAATTTTTTGCCTTAGATTGTTGTTGTTTGTTTGCTTGTTTTTTGCCTCTGTTTTGACACTCTTGGCTCACATGCCTTAGGGGCAGTCACACTAATAAGTATCTGAAATCCCAAAAAGTGCTGTTATTTCATGTATAATTCTGCATATGCTATTGTTACCTGTACAGTCAGCAGCCTCATTTCAATCCAAAACCTCCACATTAGTAAAACACTGTTTTCATGTTTTATCCACTGTGAAGAGTTCCCAAAGTTAATCACTTCTTCCTCAGGGCTATTGATGCATCCTCACACCATCTTTTAGAACACTAATATTTTAAGTAGATTTTATAGGACTCTCCCCATTTTAAGTTTTTTTGTTTTTGTTTTTGTATTTAAAACAGAGTCTCACTCTGTTGCCCTCAGTAGAGCACCTTGGCATCACAGCTCACAGCAACCTCAAACTCTTGGGCTCAAGTGATTCTCTTGCCTTAGCCCCCCAAGTAGGTGGGACTACAGGTGCCCACCACAATGTCCAGCTGTTTTTTAGAGATGATTCTGAATTACAACAAATCATTTGCCCTAAATGCTAACTATTGACAGTGTAGATGAAAATCAGATTTGTTAATTCTAAATAATACCCAATGTATTAGGGGTACCTGTATATCATAATATTTATAAAAAATATGAGAAAATAGCACACAATTTGATTTCAAAACTATCATATTCGGGGCCGGGCATGGTGGCTCATGCCTATAATCCTAGCAATCTAGGAGACCAAGGTGGGTGAATTCCTTGAGCTCAGGAGTTCAAGACCAGCCTGAGTGGCTGAGGGCAGTGGCTCACGCCTGTAATCCTAGCACTCTGGGAGGCCAAGCTGGGTGGATTGCCTGAGCTCATGAATTCGAGACCAGCCTAAGTAAAAACTAGACACCCCTCCCTGCACCCCATCTCTACTAAAAACATGCCTATAGTCCCAGCTACTCAAGAGGCTAAGGAGAGAGGAGTGCTCAAGCTGGAGTTTGAGGTTGCTGTGAGCTCTGATGCTACCGTACTCTACCCACAGTGACAGAGTAAAACTTTGCCTCAAAAAAAAAAAAAAAAAAAAAAAACTATCATATTCAGTTGCAAATTTAAAATTTTTTAATTTGGGCCAGGCGCAGAAGCTCACACCTGTGATCCTTGCACTCTGGGAGGCTGAGCTGGGTGGACTGCCTGAGTTCACGAGTTCAACACCAGCCTGAGTAAAAACGTGACACACACTCCCCATCTCTACCAAAAATAGAAAAACTGAGGCAAGAGGATCATGTAAGCTCAAGAGTTGGAGGTTGATGTGAGCTATGACACCATAGCACTCTACCCAGAGAGACAGCTTAAGACTCTGTCTAAAAAAAATAAATAAAATAAAATGTTCTCATTTATGTGGGGTCAGACACAACCAGAGAGAAATACTTTTTAACAAAAAAGTATCTAATGCAAAACTCAAATTAAAAAAATTGAAATGCCAAATTCAAAGGTTATTTAAAAACACATTATCAAGTTCACTCTTAAACTACTTCTAAGTAAGAGCATGACTGTAGCGTGGTTTCCTAATGTAATCTCTTAATTGTAGGAAAGAGCCTGCAAAAACTCAGTCACGTGGGTTTCTCTCTTTTTCTTCTTTAGCCCACAGAAGTAAGTGCAAGAAAGGCTAAAGAAGCAAATTTTGAAAGGAAGAAAGCCACGTGCAGAGTGCAGAATTTCTTCTTAAAGGCATGTAAAAGAATAACAACTAACAACAGAAGGAATGAAAATTAACACCTTTTTTTGATAAACTGTAAGTAAGAAAGTTTAGTAAAGTTAGGCTGCCACACTGAGAAGACCTGAAAAAAGTTTTACAAATTAAAGCTTTTCACAAAACAGACAAGCATGACTGTCTAAACAACACAAAATGAAAATAAAAAGACCTTTCACATTAGCAAGATTTAATTAGGCAGGGATAATTTTTCCACCTAGTAGAGGTTGTCAAAGTACTTCTACATTTGTATTTTTATGTTTTCTCTTATATCTGTTTATGTTCATCAATTACATAATACTTATGATTCAATTTTAAATCAATTAAGAGACCTTGCCTATTAACTAGGCGGTTCAATGATTATAGTCTGGGAATTACCTGCTTTAGAATCACTTGGGGGCCCTCTTAAAAAGCTGGGATCCTTAGAAGACCCTATCCAAGATCTACAAAATCAACAGTGGGGTCTTAAGGAATCTGCATTCTTAACAACACTCTGCTGCCCCAACCCAGGTAATTTTAAACACCAAAGTTTAAGAATCACTATGGTAGGGTGCAAGCAACTAGAATAACTCTTAGTGTAGCTAACAGAGTTCCCAAGGATAAATAAGCATTCTCAAAAAGGACACACTTTCCCTTTTTGAATACATTTGGAGATGGATAACAGATGTATTGCCTCAAAATCTCCAAATGTTTCCACTCCTTCACAAAACCTTCCTACCACAACATACTAAGTATGAAATGTATGAGTAAGCCAAGTTAAACATTTCATGAACTTAAACTAAAATCTTGGCTTTGCCTGTTTATAAAAGTTCCTTAAAACAAAAGATACAAATATTTTAATCTTTCTCAACATTTTTTCCTTTCAGTTCCTTCTCATATTTGCTTTTTAGTCAAAGCCTTGAGACTTCCAAAAATTTTATATGACTACACCAGAATCCATTTTAACATCTGTCTAATCCCATGTATAAATTATGTTTAAACAAATCTACTGCACAGGGTGCCGCCTGTGGCTCAAAGGAGTAGGGCGCCAGCCCCATTCGCCAGAGGTGGCAGGTTCAAACCCAGCCCGGGCCAAAAACTGCAAAAAAAAAAAAAAAAAATTCTACTGCACAAATCATATAATTCACTCCAGTCTCTTCCTTTCTTCAAATCAGTGGATTTCAATGGTGGAGTTGGGAGAATATAGTGGTCTTGCTATAGTCTGAATAATAACACTTGAATCCTCACTATATTCCATATAATAAATATAAAACATTAAGAATATTATCTCATTTAAACCCCATGACAATACCATGAGGTAGGTATTATTATCCCCATTTTATGGGTGAGTTGCGTAAGGTCTAGAAGGTCCAAAATCACACTGCTGAGGGACGCCAGTAGGCATGAACGACCCCACGACAGCCACACAGCCTTGGGACCCAGGCCCATCCCACTTCAGGGACACGGGCGGGTGGGCCGTGCCACCTCGGGACCCAGGCCCACCTCCTTCCTGCGACACCGGCAGGCGTGAGAGACCCAGCTGCGAGCTACGCTGCCTAGACACCCAGGCCCGCCCCACCTGAGAGACACTGGCGGGCATGAGCATTACTGTCTCGGGGAGCACCACCTCAGCACCCAGACCTGCCCCACTCTAGGGACTATGGCGGGCATGAGCGACCCCTCCGCGGGCCATGTCGCCTAGGCACCCACGCCCATCCCACTCCAGGGAATGCGGCAAAGGTGAGCAAACCCACCGTGGGCTGCACCGCCTCGGCACCCACGTCCGCCTCACTCCAAAGACTCCTGCAAACACACAAGACCCCACTGCAGGCCGCACCTCCAAGACCCCCAAGCCTGCCTTGGTCAGTGCCACCCCAGCCAGGGTCTCTGGTAGCTGCACAACCCGCATCGTCCCTCCAGTGCCCATCCTGCTTCCTCACTGGCCCCGTCCATCTGGCCAGGGACTCGGGAAGTCACGCAGCCACACGCCCTCCCTCCGAGGCCCTCCCTACCTCTCTGCGGAGCCCTCTGCCCGACCAGAGACTGCTGGAGCCACCCACTCTCATTACCAAAGTCACTGGGAGCCAGGCAAAGCCAGAACTGTGGGCACCATCCGCAGCCCTGCTGCTGGATCCGTGTGTAACATGCTCCCCACAGGAGCTGCTCCCACAGCCACAACTCCCAGGCTGGGGCAGCCCCAGAGAAGCTACACTAGGTCACTTCCTACAAATATCTACCAACAATAGAGTGATCCTACAGGGGTCCAATCTTGGAGAGACGCCTCTCCAACTCTGAGGACAGCCAGAGGAAACCGGGGAAAATAATCATGAGACGGAATGAACAGAAAAACTCTGGCAATATGAATAATCAGAGCAGATCAACTGCTCCAAGGAATGATAAGGCAGACACCACACAAGATCCCATGCATAAACAAATGGCTGAGATGTCAGAAATCGAATTCAGAATCTGGACAGCAAATAAGATCAATAGAATGGAGGAAAAGATGCAACTAGAATTTCAAGCAGTAATCCAAAAGATGTCTCAAGAATTCAGCAAATTCAAAGACAAAATGACCAAAGATTTTGACAGATTGAGACAAGAAGTTGCAGCCCTCAAAGATCTGAGAAATAAAGTAGAATCCCTCAGCAACAGAATGGAGCAAGCAGAAGAAAGGATTTCTGACAGTGAAGACAAAGCTTTCGAACGCTCCCAAACCTACAAAGAGGAAGAGAAATGGAAGGCAAAAACGGATCATTCCCTCAGAAAGCTCTGGGATAACTCGAAGAAAACCAATATTTGCCTTATAGGGATACCTGAAAATGACGAAGTGGCATCACAAGGCACAGAGTCTCTTCTTTATGAGATTATGAAAGAGAACTTTCCAGACATGCCAAGAGATTCTGAAATTCAGATAGCAGACAGTTTCAGAACCCCAGCACAACTCAACCCCAATAAGTCATCCCCCAGGCACATTATAAATAACTTCACTAAAGTTAATATGAAGGAGAAAATTCTGAAAGCAGCCAGACGTAAGAAGATCATAACCTACAAAGGGAAGAATATAAGAATAACTGCAGATCTCTCTGATCAAACCTTTCAAGCTAGAAGAGAATGGTCATCGACTTTCAATCTCCTAAAGCAAAAAAACTTTCAACCTAGGATCCCGTACCCAGCTAAACTGAGTTTTATTTATGATGGAGAAATTAAATACTTTAATGACATCCACATGTTCAAGAAATTTGCTATAACTAAACCAGCTCTCCAGGATATTCTCAGACCTATTCTCCATAATGACCAGCATAATCCTTCACAAAAGTAAACTCACCCAGAAACTTTTTATCAAATTCCAACTCCCACAGTGATGAAAGGATTAAAAATGTCCACCGGACTTTCTAAAGATTTATCATTATTTTCTATAAATGTGAATGGTTTAAATTGTCCTCTAAAGAGGCATAGGTTGGCTGACTGGATACAAAAACTCAGGCCAGATATCTGCTGCATACAAGAAACTCATCTTACCTTAAAAGATAAAT
>CAUYRH010030264.1:0-34397 GCA_963574655.1 Perodicticus potto | reverse complement strand
ATTCTTCTTAGCAAAGTATCTCAAGAATGGAAGAAAAAGTATCCAATGTACTCAGCCCTAATATGAAGCTAATTTATAGCTTTCATATGAAGGCTAAAACCCAATTATAGCACAAGAATATGGGGAAAAGGGCAAGGGAGCGGAGAGGGGAGGATGGGTGGAGGGAGGACGATTGGTGGGATCACACCTATGGTGCATCTTAGAAGGGTACAGGTGAAACTTACTAACTGTAGAATACCAAGGTCTACATACAGTGATTAAGAAAATACCATGAAGGCTATGTTAAACAGTTTGATGAAAATATTTCAGATTGTATATGAAGTCAGCACATTGTGCCCCATGATTGCACTAATGTGCACAATTATGATTTAATAAAAATTAAAAATAAAAAAACAGGCCTGGAGATATAAAAGAGGGTTAAAAATAGGGATACTTGAATAATTTAAAAATAAAGCTCTATAAAGAAAAAACTGGGATTATTTTATTTATATATAAGAATACCCCTCCAGGACAAGGCCCCCACAAAGACCAGTGAGCTGCTTCAAGCAGGGGCCCTGGGGAACTGCAATTGCCCAACAACATGGAGAATGGAGTCCTGAGGCCTCCAAGAACACCCCATTTCTAGTTTCCCCCAATAAAGCCTTTTAAAAATCCTAAAAAAAAAAAAAAATACAAAAGGAAACCCAAACACCATCATTAAATGAGAGCAACAGCTTGAATTTTGCTCCCTTCTAGAATTCATATATTAAAGCTCTATGCCCAATGTGATTGCATGTGGAGATGGGACTTTCAGGAGGTATTTAAATTCAAATGAGGTCTTAAGGGTGGAGTTCTAATCTGATAGAATTGGTGGACTTCCAAGAAGAGAAAGAGATTCAGCCAGGTGACTTCACATCTTTTGTATAAACCTAGATGGAATTGAAACACATTCTTCTCAGTAAAGTATCCCAAGAATGGAAAAGCAAATACCCAATGTATTCAATACTAATATGAAGCCAGTAGACAATCTTAATTCATGCCCACATTGGAGAAAAACTCATTTCAATTCAAGCTGGGAGGAGGGGGAATGCAGGAAGGGGAGACAGGAGGGGCAGTTTGGGGTGCTCTCACTGAATGGGCACAATGTAGGGGTATATGGAAAACCTTTTGGTGCAGGACATAGCTACAAGAGGGACTCTACTTAACAAATTCAAATATTGTGATTTGGTTGTTCATACCCTCACATTTACCTGAAATTTAAAAGAAAAAAAGAGATCCCTCTGTACGTGTGGAGGACACAGTAAGATGGTGGCCATCCTCAAGCCTGGAAGAGAAGCACTCACCAGACAGCTTGATCTGAGATTTCCCAGTCTCCAGAACTATGCGAAATAAATTTCTATCATTTTAACCACATAGTCTGTGGTATTTTGTTATGGAAGCCCTAACAGATGAATACAGACTTTGGTGCCAAGAAGTGGGGTGCTTCCAAAACAAATACCTAAAAATGTGGAAGCAGCTTGGATTGAGTAATGCATAGATGCTGGAAGAGTTTTAAGGTACATGCTCTAAAACAGATATTGAAGATGATTCTGGTGAGGTCGTGTATGAAAATCAGGAGAGCTGGAGAAAAAGCTTCGATCTTCTTAGTGAAAATATAAATAATCATGAAGAGAATGTTGGCAGAAATATGTATGTGAAAAGCTATTCTGCTGAGGTCTCACATGCAAATAAGGAACATGTTATTGGAAACAGGAGGAAAAGCTATCTTTGTTATAAAGTGGCAAAGAACTTGGCTGAGTTGTGGTTGTGTTCTCGTATTTTATGGAAGGTAGAACTTGAGAGAGATGAAATTCGATATTTAGCTGAGAATATTTTCAAGCAAAGTGTTGTAGGAATGGCATGGTTTCTCCTGACTGTTATAGTAAAATGTAAAAGGAAAGAGAAATATTAAAAGAAGAATTGTTAAGGAAAAAGGAATCAGAACTTGGGAGACTTGAAAAATCCTCAGCCTATACATTTTGCAAAAAACAAGAAAGTATGTTCTAAAGAGAACATTGGGATGTGGCTGGATTATCACTGGCTAGAGTTTGAACTGAAGGGAAGAGAAAGAGCAGAAAATGAAGGAAAGCTACTGGACTTCCGGGCTTTGACAGGACAATAGAACTATTGATCTGCAAACATAGGCTATTTTTCAAGAAAGAGGAAAAGTGACTCTGCAGGTAATTCAGACATCAACACCTTGGTTTCCAAAGATCAGCTGGCCACTGTCCAGTTTTGGGGGCAGGAGCCATGGGGGTGATGCTGCCATCCCAGGGGGTCTGAAGGGCAGAGCATCAAACCAAAGAAAATTATTCCTGAAACCTTAGACCTAATGAATTTGCCTTTCTAGATTTTTGAACTTGCTCAAGACCCACCACCCTTCCTTCTTTCCTATTTCTCCTCTTTGAAAATGGAAATGTGTATCCTACGCCTATCCCACCATTGTATTTTGGAAGCACATAACTTGTTTGATTTCACAGGTTCACAGCTAGAGGGGAATTTTGCCTCAGAATGAATCATACCTGGAGTCTTATCTGTATCTAATTTAGATGACATTTAGATGAGACTTTGGAATTTAGAGTTGATGCTTGAATGGTTTTAGACTTTGGACGCTGTTGGGATAAAACCTATATATTTAGCATGTGAAAGGGACACAAGTTTTGGGGGGGCCAAGGCAAAATACTATGGGTTGAACTGTGTTGCCCCAAAATTTACATGTTGAAGCCCCAATATAATTATATTTGGAGATACGGCTTTTAGGAGATAATTAATGAGGTCCTATGATACGGTCCTAATCTGACAGGATTGATGGCATTATAAGAATAAGAAAAGAGAAGGACACATGTGCCTCTCTCCACATGCATACACCAAGAGTAGGCCATGTGAGGACAGCAAGAAGGTGGTCCTCTGCAAGCTGGGAAGAGAATGCTCAGCAGGAACCAAGTCAATCAGCACCTTGATCTTGCACTCCAGTAACCAGAACTGGGAGAAATAAGTTTCTATTGGTAAGCTATCCAGTCTATGATATTATGTTATGACAGCTCAGCAGAGCAATATTAGAGTATCTCTGAATTCTCAGGAGAGTTCCAGGTGTCAGGTTTATATACTTCACTTTCCAGGCAGAAACAGAACAAGAATAGACAGTGCTGGTGCTCAGAGAAGTCTCCCCAGTTATTTCAGAGAGGAAGGAGGAAAAAAAGACAGTGGAGAGTGATTTACTACAAATGACTCATCAATTCACCAACTGAAGCTGAACACATTGGGCCAGGCCAGTGGAGATAAGAACATGGCTGAGGTCAGATACTGAGGGAAGTGAGTGATATTGGGGGTGGGAGGGCTGGCAGAAGAATTTTCTCTATCGGTTATGATAGACATGGAAGCAGAAGAGTTCCCTGCCATCGTTCATGGAACCAAAATGTTTTGAGAATCTCAGTCCAGTCCCCAAGAGCCTAACTTTCTTTCATTATGTAAATATTCCAAGACTGTGACAACCTGGCTTCCCAAAACATACAAAAGAAGAAATAGGCCAAGAGCAAAAAGTCTTTGTTAAAAAAAAAATATATGAAAAAGTTATTTATAAAGCAATGTGTATATAGACAAAAGGATTCTTAACAGCCATTTGATGGGTATAAATGATTAAATAATTAGGGTGTAAGGAATCAGAGTCTGTAACTGACTGCAAAAAAATTCTAGTCTCATCTCCCATGCAGAGGTCTGACTTAATTCCACTGTTTTTTTACAAAGGGGTGAATGGAAAAGTTAAGATTGAAAAGTTATTTCTCCCTAATTTATAAATTTAATCTATTTGATGTAGAGAGAGAGCAAAAAAGGGACACTCCTTTATCCTGTGAAGGGAAAGACATCCCAGCATCTGAGTGTCACATAACATTAAACCAGTAACCCATTGACAGAGAAAATGTGGGTGAAAAAAACATAGACCAGAATTGGGCTTCTAAAATGTTATGAACAGTGAAAGGAATAAAAATTAAATTATGATAGGAAAAAAACCCTCTGATGCTTTGTTTATGAAAAATAAAAACAAACACTATTAAGTCTGAACATCTTATGAAGGCCACATTTTTTAGCCTTGGGCATTAATTATAGTTGCACCACTGGTGGAGAGAAGCAGATTCAACCCACTTTATCCTGAGGGACAGAGAACATCCACAAGTTCACAGAGTAATTAATTATCTCCATTTATTATACAACAGAGTAAACAACAAACTGAAACATTGAGGTGCATTAAATAAGCTTGTCAAGCCTGAAATGTAGGTCTATTTCTTCACTAACCATCTAAAAAGCATTATATACTCTGAGAAATGTCCCTCTCACACATTCTTTCAAAGGGCTGAGCTTCAAGATGAGTTTAATAATAAATCTTTAGAAATTATTTTTAATTTTTTTTCCACTACTTATTTTAAGGAGAGAGATTGCAGGCTGGTTCCTAAACATTCCCTGTGATTATTGTGGTTTCTGCAAACTTCATGAACTTAGGGTGTTTTTAGCAAGACTTCATTGGTACATAGTTGTGCCATTTGCCACAATCTATTCATCATTATCAATAATAAGTTACATCAAGGTGTACCATTCTTACCTGGGAAGTCACTGATGTGAACAATGACTCTGGTAGGAATGAGGATTTATAAGGAGGAATAAGACCACAAGCCAAATCAGCTCTGTTGATATATTTGTGTTACTTTGCTGGAGGTCCTATAACAGAGTACCACAAACTGGGTGGCTTAAACAATGGGAATTTATTGCCTTATAGTTCTGGAGGCCAGAAGTCCAAGATCAAGTTTTCAGCAGAATTGGTTCCTTCTGAGGGCCATGATGGAAAGATCTGTTCCAGGCCATCTTCTTGTTTATCTTCATCTTGTCTTCCTTCTACATGTCTCTTTCTCCACATATTGTGCTCTTTTTATAATGACACCAGGCATATTGAATTAGGAGCCCATCCTACTTAGTATGACAACATCTCAACTACTTCCACAAGGACCCTATTTCCCATAAGGTCGTATTCTCAAGTGCTCTGTGTTTGGACTTCAATATATGAATATGGGGAGAAGAGGACACAATTAAGCCCACAATAACATGTATGGGATAACACATGGCCCCCCAGTGGCCCTTACTTTCTCAGGTTATCATTTGCAACAGGTGCTTTGCATTCCCTACCTTACTTTATCACCATATTCCTCTCCTATTCTGCTAGGGTTGCAAACCAAATGCCATAGACTAGGTGGTTGAAACAACAAAAAATTATTTCCCCATATTTCTGGTGGCTGGAAAGTTCAAGATTAAGATCCAACAGGGTTGGTTCCCAGTGAGGACTCTCTTCACAGCTGATAGGCAACCACCATCTTACTGACCTCTGTGAGAAAAAGAGTATGGTGTCTCTTCCTCTTTTTATAAGGGCATGAGCCCTTATTGAATTAGGGCCCCACCCTTATGACCTCATTTAACCTTTATCACCTCTTCACAGGCCCTGTCTTCAAATACAGCCACACTGGGGTTAGACCTTGAACATATAAATTTTTAGGAAGACTCATCACCATTACTATTCAACATAGTGCTGGAAGTTCTAGCCAATACAATTAGGCAAGACAAGAAAATAAAGGGCATCCAAATGAGAGCAGAGGAAGTCAAACTCTCCCTCCTTGCTGATGATACGATCTCATACTTAGAGAACCCCAAAGACTCTCTCAACCATAAGACTCTTGGAAGTCATCAAAAAATACAGTAATGTCTCAGGATATAAAATCAATGTCCACAAGTCAGTTGCCTTTGTATACACCAACAACAGCCAAAATGAGAGGCTAATTAAGGACACAACTCCCTTCACCATAACCCCAAAGAAAATGAAATACTTAGGAATATACCTAACAAAAGAGGTGCAGGACCTCTATAAAGAAAATTATGAAACCCTAAGAAAGGAAACAGCAGAGGACTTTAACAAATGGAAGAACATACCATGCTAATGGCTGAGAAGAATCAACAGTGTTAAAATGTCTATACTTCACAGAGCAATCTACCAATTCAATGCCGTCCCTATTAAAATACCAACATCCTGTTTTCAAGACTTGGAAAAAATGATTCTGTGTTTTGTATGGAACTAGAAAAAAAACAGTATAGTTAAGGCAGTTCTTAGTAATAAAAACAAAGCCAGGGGCATCACCATATCAGATTTTAGGCTGTACTACAAGTCCATAGTGGTCAAGACAGCATGGTACTGGCACAAAAATTGAGACATAGACATTTGGAATCGAATAGAAAACCAGGAAATGAAACCAACACACCTAATTACAACCACCTAATCTTTGATAAACCAAACAAGAATGTACACTGGAGGAAAGACTCCCTATTCAATAAATGGTGCTGGGAGAATTGGATATACACATGTAAAAGACTGAAACTGGACCCACATCTTTCTCCACTCACAAAAATTGATTCAAGATGGAAAAAATTGAAGGCATGAAAAAAATCCTCAAACAAATCATAGGAAAAACACTGGAAGATATCGGCCTGGGGAAAGACATTATGAAGAAGATTGCCATGGCAATTGCAACAACAAAAATAAACAAATGGGACTTAATTAAACTCAAAAGCTTCTGTACAGGTAAGAAGACAACAACCAAAGCAAATAGACAAAGCAAACCTACACAATGGGAAAGGATATTTGTATATTTTGAATCAGACAAAAGTTTAATAACTAGGATCTATAGAGAATTTAAATTAATCCACATGAAAAAAGCCAACAATCCCATACATCAATGGGGAAGAGAGATGAACAGAACCTTCTCTAAAGAAGACAGATGAATGGCTAGCAAACATATGAAAAAATGCTCATCATCCCTAATTATTAGAGAAATGTAAATCAAAACCACCCTGAGATATCATCTAACCCCAGCAAGAATGGCCCACATCACAAAACTGCAGATGCTGGCGCCGGATGTGGAGAGAAAGGAACACTTTTACACTGCTGGTGGGACTGCAAACTAATACAACCTTTTTGGAAGGAAGTATGGAGAAACCTCAAAGAACTCAACCTAGACCTGCTATTTGATCCTGCAGTCCCATTACTGGGCATCTATCCAGAAGGAAAAACAAACCTTTTATTATAAAGACACTTGTACTAGACTGTTTATCGCAGTTCAATTTATAATCACCAAAATGTGCAAACAGCCTAAATACCCCTCCACCCAGGAATGGATTGGCAAGCTGTGGTATATGTATACCATGGAACATTTTACCATTTTAAAAAATGGAGATTTTGCAGCATTTGTATTAACCTGGATGGAGGTGGAACACATTATTCTTAGTGAAGCATCACAAGAAGGGAGAAGCATGAATCCTATGTAGTCAACTTTAATATGAGGACAATTAACGACAATTAATGACATGGTGGTGGGTGGGGAGGGGGAGAGCAGACAGAGAGAAAAGGAGGGGGGTGGGAGAAAGGAAAAGAAAAGAAAATAGCAACTACTTCTCACATAAGTTGGATTTAATTTTGACCAAAGCACATTATTTGAACAATAATTTTTAATTAAACTTGTTAATGTGTTGTGTAGGATATTGCATCCTCATTTATAAGTGAAATATGTTTGTAATTTCCCTTTATAATAATATATTTTTTCCAATTTTAATATCAGGTATATCCAGATGAAGTAGAATGAATTTGAAGTATTTCTTCTTTTTCTATTATTTATAGGATTTGGCATGATCTGTTTTTTGAAATTATCTTCTGTTTTTATTTATAAATATTATTTGTCTATTTTTCTAGACTTTGGGGGAAAATAACCAAAATGAGTATTCTCGGAAATAATTCTCCCCACTATTTAGAGACCTTTTGTGGGGGGTTGTTTCTTCTCTCTTACTATCAAAGATTCCATAATTCCAGTAGCTGGCATGTCAGGTGGTTTCTTTGTTTTCTTGCTAGAATTTTACCTTTTCATAATTTTAAATTCAGTTATATCTGGGATTGAGGCAGAACTTTGCTGGCAATTATGAAATATGTATTGTTCATTTTGATCATTTGTAGTCGATGCTATGATGTGCTTCCCAGATTCTCACAAATCTCCCAAAAAGCACCCCTTCCCTCAGCTACTGGGACTATTGGTAGTTGGCTGCTCTCTGCTGAGTTCTTCTCTGGAAATTGTCCCTGGCTAAAGAGAGTCATCTCATTCAAAGTTCATGTTTGTGGGGTGGCAGATATCCAAAGACTGGCCATCGCCTCAATTCAGACACCTTGGAGGGGCTTTCCCAAATGCAGAGGTTCCTCAAGGGATCAACTGAGATATTTGTCGGGACTTCAATAGAGTTCAACTTCTTGCTCTATCTATCCTGCTTCGTTCTTTCACTCTCACTGGTCCTCATCTAGACAGCAATGCCCAGTAAATACACTTCGTGCTTGTATATTTCTATCAAAGAGTCTATTTCCCAGGAAACCTACACTGCATTGTTACCACTGTATGTTATTTAATGTATATAATATATATTTCATTATCCTTGTGCTTGGATATAAAAATTAACTCATGTAAAACAAACAAACAAACAAGTAGCCATATAAACTGTTCAGGTGTCCATTCCACAACGAGTCTGGAGAGTGGGTTGTGTGCGTGCGTGTGTGTGTGTGTGTGTGTATGCATGCCTGTGTGTAAAAGCTTTATTCAGAAAACCACACATCATAAAACGTACCCTTTAAAAGTGTACATTTCAGTGGTAGGGAGTGGTGACTCATATCTGTAATTCTAGCACTCTGGGAGGCTGAGGCAGGTGCATTGTCTTAGCTCAGGAGTTCAAGATCAGCCCGAGAAAATCGAGACCCTCTTCTCTGCTAAAAATAGACAACCTAACCTGGCACTTGGGAAACTGAGGCAAGAGGATCACGTGAGTCCAAGAGATTGAGTTTGCTGTGAGCTATGATGCCACGACACTCTACCCACAGTGACTGAGATTCTGTCAAAACAAATAAAGTGTACATTTCAGTGCTTTTTAGTAAATTTACAGAGTTATACAGCCATCATCATTATCTACTTTTACCTTTTCCTCACCCCCCAAAAGTAACACTGTACCCAATAGAAGTGACTCCTAAACCTCCTTCCCCTCAGCCACTGGAAATCACTTTCTGCTTCTGCGGATTTCCCTATTCTAGACATTTCACATAAGTGGAATTGTCTTTGGTGACTTGTCTCTTTCAGTTAACGTCATGTTTCCAGGGTTCAGCAATGTTGTAGAGTGTATTAGTACTTCGTTCCTTTTTATGGCTCAATAATGCCTTGCTATATAGCTATAGCACGTGTGTTTATCTGTTCATCAGAGGATTGCTTTCCCGTTTTGACTGTCATGAATAATGTTGCTATGAACATTCATATACAAGTTTTTGTGTGAACATGTGTTTTCATTTCTCTTGGTTATATACCTAAGAGTAGAAGAGATGAGTCACATGTTAACTTAAAGCTTAACTTTTTGAGGAACTGCAAACTGTTTTCCAAAGTGACTGCACCACGTCACAATGTATGAGGGCCCGAATTTCCTCCATATCTTTGCCAAAACTTGTTATTGCCTTTTTATTTCAGCCACCCTTATGAGTTTGAAGTGGTATCTCTGTGTTTTCCAAGATTTTTTAGCTGTTTGTTATTTGACTGAATCACATAACAATGGCTGACTGGGTACTACTTTTGTCAGGAGTGCTGGGCAGGACGCAGATTCGAAAAAGGAAGATCCCTGTTCTCAGTCTCATTCTCCTCTCTGGGAACTCCCCAAATGTAAATCCCCCCTGCCTTGGATTTGAAATGAAAAGCTCTGAGCTCCTGTCTGCGCTCTGCTTCTGACTAGGTCTCTTCTCCTCGTGGATCCTCATACTAGGGCTTGAGGGGGCTGGATTAGACCAACTCCAAGGCCATAGCTCTGACACTCCATGGTTCTTGCCTACATATTGTGCAAGCCAGGTGGTTCTTTGTGGAAAAGAAAAAAAAATCTGCTGTGCTGGAACTGTCGAGAAAACTGGGAAGGAAAAGCAAACTCTGTGGCCAACTCACTGCCCTGATCAGGGCCAGTGCTCTATGCTCATCCTTACCAAGAGAGGACCTCGCTTTGCATGCTGGACCCCCTTGTCCACAAGGACTGGACACAGAAATCCTCTGCAACAGGAACTACAAAGCAAAAGCTCTTCCTCTTTAAAAATCCACACAGAAGCCTTCTGGAGATCATTTGTAGTAATATTAAGGGAGCACTTCTCAACTAACCAAATCATTCACCAGCCCTGACACTTATAGGATGAAAACCAAAGAAGGAGGATAACTATGTACAGTATGGGATTACTATATTGAGTTACTGTGGAAAAAGCATATACAATTACTAGTCCTAGAAACCTGTAATAGGTTATAAAAATTGAACTTTCTTGTTTATTAGCATTTAATGTCAAACAAAGAAAGTGTCTTCAAAAACTCATAATAAAGGCTCGGCGCTTGTGGCTCAACGGGCTAAGGCGCCAGCCATGTACACCTGAGCTGACGGGTTCGAATCCAGCCCAGGCCCGCCCAACAACAATGACGGCTGAAACCAAAAACTGGCTGGGCATTGAGGCGGACGCCTGTGGTCCCAGCTACTTGGGAGGTGGAGGCAGGAGACTCGCTTGAGCCCAGGAATTGGAGGTTGCTATAAGCTGTGATGCTACAGCACTCTATCCAGGGTGACAGCTTGAGGCTCTGTCTCAAAAAAAAAAAAAAATTGATAATAAAAAACAAGAAAATACTTAAAAAGAAATGAGTATTTAATTCCTTTCCTGAAGAATAAAAATAATAGGGCCAGGCACAGTGGATCAATCCTATAATACCAGCACTTTGGGAGGCAGAGGCAGAAGAACCACCTAAGGCCAGGAGTTCAAGACCAGCCTGGGCAACAATAAGATCCCAGCTCTACATAAAGCCTAGCAGAGCATGATAGCGCATGCCTGTGGTCCCGGCTACTTGGAAGCTGAGGCAGGAGGATTGCTTGAGCCTAGGAGTTTGAGGTTTCTATGAGCTATGACTCAACCACTGTGCTTTATTCAGTCTGGGCAACAGAGTAAGACCCTGTCTCAAAAAAAAATTATATATATAATTTTTATATATTGTATATATATGTTGTATATACAATATATATTGTATATTGTATATATAGTATATTTTTATTATATTGTATAATTGTATATTGTATATATATTGTATAATTTTTATATAATGTATATACATTGTTACCATTATTATATATATACATATATATAAATAACAATTGAACTGTAAGTCTGGAAAGTAATAGGAGGATCATAAATTTATAGAGGTAACAGAATAATCTTGGAAAAGAAAGCAGAGGAGGCAACAGTGGTATTAAAAGATTTATAATTTTTTTTTGCCAAGGCAAAGATGTAAATACAACTCCTGATGATGAAGGTTTAAATTACAAAATTTTCCCTTTTAATTTTGAATATACTTTCTACACATACTGAAAGAATTTCCAAAGTCACAGAGAAGCTTCTGGAACTGTGAGGAAATTGGTCTGCCTAGTATTTAGGCATCATAGAAAGAACTGGCCTGGGAATCAGGAACTGGGCTCTGGTCCCACTTCTTCCCTGGCTGTGGGAACTGAGCAAGTCATTTCACCTCTCAGAGTCCTAGTGATAAAATAAAGAGATGAGAATGATGGGGGTCATCTAAGTCTGCCAGGACAGGGCTATTTCAGACTACTTCTGGGCCCTGAGTATTTTTAGTTTTAGAGATTCTACCTATCCTATAGCATATTAAATATGTTAAAATGCACCCTCATGAATACACTTTATACATACTTATTTGCACTTGACTGACATGTTCCATATTTGTTGATTTGTTTTTTCCAGTTTATTGTTATTCTGCAATTTTCTTTTCCTGTTTGGGAGCCAGTAATATTTACTTTCAGAATCCAAAAATTTTGAAGGCCTTTGAAAATTATGGAGGCCTTAGACATGGTGGAATCCTAGCTACAAATGCTATGTGGCAGGGCCCACATTGTTTGCAGCCTCTGACCCCATCAACTCCAAAGACCTAATAGAAGGCAGTGTCCAAGAAGTGGTACAGAGAACGGTAGCTGTAGTTGCTCAAAGATAACCTCATGAAGCTATAATTAAAGTCATGCCCAAAGTGATAAATAGGATTAATAGAAACCAAGGAGAAGAGGAAAACTAAGAGTCTCAACCTCTCAACAGCCAACCAGGGTGACTGAACCTGCCCTCTTCCTCCAGTTCTCCAAGAGACTGGGCTACCCTAGAAGTCACCACTAGGTGGCAACATGCCCAGAGGCTGCCATCTCCTCTGCCTGTTGATTTTTTAATTTTAATACGAACAATTCTTACCAATTTCAAAATCACGCTAATAATTTACTAATTAAAAATTCTTATAGTGCAGTGTACCAACTCCTTTAAAATTAAGTATCATATTTGTTGTCTACTGCAGTGGAGAGCTCAATACTGACTGACAATTCAGTGGTCCAAATGGTTAAAAAAGATTTTTTTTAATAACTGCCTAAGAAAGCACATTCTCTTTATAATAGCTGAGGATTCTGAACCATGTTTTTAAACAGCAGCTGAAAATAAGTAAATGTGTGTTCCCCATCTCTGAGAAGCAGGTGAGTTCTTAACACTTGCTCCGACTCTGTTCCCCACAATCAGAAGGTGAAGTAGTCAGGGCCTGAAACTAATTTGTGTCTGCCAGGCCCCCACAATATCACACATTATCTCCTATCATTGTGAATCTGCACAACAGCTTCAGGGATAGATCCCATCAGGCCTGTGTTAACAGACAGGGAAATAGCCCAGCGAGGAGAAGTAAATTGGTTAAGACCTCTCAGACAGCAGTGGCAAGGCCAGCACTCCCTGAGAAGTGCTGGGACTCTGGGTCCAGTGCATTTTCCGTTCCTAGGAAGTCATCCCCTTACTCAGCCACTGTCCTCTTCAATCTCATTATTCTCTAGCTGCTGTCCCTTCCTTTTCCCTGCCAAGCTGCCCCTCTCCTTTTCAACTTATTTCATTGGTCTAAACAATGGTGAGAAGCAGACTGACCTGCCTTGGCCAGTGTCCCCTAAGGAAGGCCTCAGGTCCTATAGATGTCACATCTCTCCAACCAAGGAGAGCCTTGAGCCCCAAGTACAAAAGTGAGAGCAGAGAAAAAGATGCCTTCCTCCCCAGGACTGATTTGGTCCCATCCCTACAGCCCAGCCAAACATATCCTCCTGATTTCACAGCTGAGAAAGGAGAAAAGGTATCTAAGATTTTAACCCATCCTGTAGAGCAGTGATTTTCAACAGGTGTGTCGTGGCACGCTGGTGTGCTGAGAGAGGATCTTACGTATGCTGAGAAAATTTTTAAAGATCATTAATAAAATTATTTTCGAAAGCAGTTCAAAGTACAATAAATATATTCTTTTTTTCCTTTACTGTTTTTTTTTATCAATATAATTTAGGTGAACCGTGGAAGTTCAAGTGTGCCATGAGATAAAAAAGGCTGAAAAACACTGCTCTAGAGTATCATTCAACTAAGACATCTCACACTTAACACACCCAAACCAGAAATCCTGATTCTACCCTCAAAACTACTCCTCTAGCAGTCTCCCTCACATGGGAAACAGTAAATCTAGGCCCTGTCACTTAACGTTTGTGGTTGGGATTTCACCATTCCCAGGGGCTCCATAAATTTCAATGGCTTTCAAAATTTTTGGATTCTGAAAATAAATACTAGTGGCTCCCAAATAGGAAAAGAAAACTGCAAAATAACAATAAACTGAAACTTTCCATTTTCTTTAGGGCAGACATCTTAACCCCTGATGCCTCTTTTTTTTCTCACACCACACATCCAATCCTCCAGCAAGCCCATTGTGTTCCATTTCTGAACTCTTCCCCCAATCCCCACTGTTACCATATGGCCCAGTCACTATCCACCCAGATTACCCACTGTCTTCCTAACTAGACTCCCAGTAGTCACCATCCCGGCCCCCTCCTAGTCTCTTCCCCTCACTGTGCTCAGGGTAATGTAAGTCAGGTCATGTTCCACCCTGCTCAACATCCTCCAGTGAGTTCCTGGCCCCTGCACTTGTAGCAGGAAATGAGCCTTGTCACTGTACTTAGGACAGAAGGAAGCTTGGTCTTCCCGTACCTGTATTCCCCGGCAGCCAGAGGAGCTGGGCAGATGGCCTGGCTACTACAGTTCAGCCATAGCTGTGGGGACCCTTGGGTCTGACTGACGACTTGGTCTCACTCTAGAATCAAGTGGTCCAATGATAGATTTTCTGTCAGACAAGGGCTATGAATGAAGACATGAAAGTGGGCAGGGAAGAGACTCACACATCCCTCAGCCAGATGGGCTGCTGAGGAGGATGAGTCGGGTGTCACAGTGCGTTCTGAAGGCCTGATGCCATCTCTGTTGGGGGTGAATTCTCAGGGCTGCATGTATTAAAGGGACTGTCTTTTAAAACATTCTCCATGATTGAGGTAAATTTTCACAATTCCCAGTTAGCCTCATAGATACCTCTGGAGGCAACAGAGGAAGGGTCCACCCAGATTATTATCCCTAAAGATTAGTTGAGGAAAGTGGCCCAGAGAGGTCCAATTTGCTGTGGGTCACAAATATTTGTCTCAGATCCTGATACCAAAAGCTGGGGCCTTTAGCAAGTTGTTTATCCTTTCTGGACTCCCCGGTTCTCCTTACAAAGAGAAAAGGATCAGAAGATGCCAGAAATCTTTGGGTGAGTCTGAAAATGTCTATGAATTCTTAAAGTTCTGAAATTCTGATTCTTTGGTGAATGTTATTTGGTCTGTAAATTGGTTTCTGTACCCCATACCTGCACTGAGGACCGTAAGAGAAGGTTGGCAAGAGGTGAGACCGAACTCCTGGCTGAGGAACTTTATTTGCACTTATAAATGGCCGCAGAATGCAGGACCAGAGCACATCTGCCCACATGTGTGTGCTCTGCCACCCATTCCTCCCTCCTGCCACCAGAAAGAGAGGGGTGAGCAGGCAGCCTCCATCTGCCGAGAACACCTCAGGCAAAAAGGGCTCAAGTCTGGGCCCCTCTGCCACCCCTCCCCACAGAGAAGCGCATTATGACATTGTTATCCCAAAGCTGTGGCACAACCTGGGAACAGAACAATTCTGGGCAAGCTCACCTCTGCCTGACCCCTTCCCCATCCACTGGTTCTCTCATGGCCAGGCCTCCTGCTGCAGCTGCAAAAGCCGTCAGGGCCTTGGAGAGCTGGGATGTTGGCAGCCTTTCTCCCCTCCCCCTGCATTGGCCCTGCCCTTGGCTGATGTAACAGGGGACTTCTTTGCTACCAATCCAATAGAAATAGAATTCAAGCTCTAAAAATAAGCCACGTGCGTTATTTGTAATTTTCTAGAAGCCTTGTTTTTTAAAGTTAAAAATAAAGATAATTTTGATGATTTTTTTATTTAACCCAGCATACCCAAAATATTTTCCTTTTAGCATGTAATCAGAATAAAATATTATGAATGAGACATTTTGCATTCCTTTTTACATCCTCGGTCTTCAAGCTCTGGTATGTATTTTTGAGCTAGCCACATTTCAAATGCTTGATAGCCACATGTGGCTAGTGGCCACCCTATCAGATGATGCAGATCGAGACTAGACATGGAAGTCTGTATACCACTGCAGTTATAATTCTGCTGATATTAACACTGATTATTATCTTCTCATCTGGTCTTTTCCGAGTATATTATTTCTGCAAAGCTTAGGTCATGTTCCTTATATAACTTTCTCTCCTCCTCTTGCTGTCTTATTCATCTTCCTAAGTCAACAAAAGTTATTCACAAATAATATCTCTAATAATTAATCTCTAATTATCAAATATAATATCACAGACTTCCCTGCTATTTGGATGTTGTAATCTTTTGAACCAATGCCACAATGTTGGACAGCTGCAGTTTTTTCCATAATATAAGTAGTAATGCTGAGATGATTATTTCTGTATCCCTTGTGGTCTTAACGCCTTGATCCTCTAGCAGTGTAGCCATTTTTAAGAAAATGATCTTTGAATATCATTACTCAGTCAAACAACTAGCAACAAGTGATCTCTGACTGAGAGCTGAGACTCCTTAGGTTCTCAGCACACAGTTGTGATGCCTGGCTCTGCAACCTGGGGCAGGCCACTTAGCTTTTCATGCCAGAGTTGCCCCACTTATAAAGTAAACTGATTATATTAGATGATTTTTAAGGGTCTTTCCTGCTCTAACCTTCAGTAATGTTTTTCCCTAACCCTCGAATCTAATCAATTAACCTGTCAAGCCAGTCATTATAAGTCATTATAAGCAAGTCATGTTAAAGCCACCATGCACACAATTAAAAATCCATCCACTTCTCCCCATACTCACACACAGTGCCTTTGTACTGTGGACATCATCGTCACTTACGTAAATTGAGATAGGGTACCCAGTGCTGAGAGAGATTAGGTTATAAAGTTAATACTGAAGTTCCAAATCAAGAATAGGATTAAATGGGAGGTGTGTGAAAGCATCCGGCTGGCACAGAAGAAGTGCTCAGCGAGTATTTACCACATTTGAATCTGAAACTAGTCCCAAGACTCACTGGATCTGGTTCCCTAAAAGTTGCAAAGGAGTCCACAATGAAAAATGGGGATTGTAAACGTGCCCTGCTGAGCCCCTGCCCCAGACACCGGATGCTTCCGGAAGACAAAGACTTGGCAGCGTCCCCTAAAGGCCTGACAATCTAGAGGGGAAGCTAGGAACCTCTGTACACAAAACAAGCATGCCTCAGGCAGTGTCTTCAATGGAAAAAGCAGATGGAGAACAGAACAATTATCTGAGCAAATCAGGCAAGCCTGCTGTTGAGGAAAAACTTGTCCTATTTCCTTTGTGATTCCTTTATGAAACAACTGGGTTAGGACTGGCAAGGCAAAAGTATTTCAGCTCTAGAAAGACTGATCTATACTCTATGATCTTAGGCAAACCCTGAATCCTCTTTTTGATCTCAGTATCCTTATCAGTAAAATGGAGATAGGGCAATACCAAGCTTGCCCAAACCTAACTACCTAGTGGACTAAATTGTGTTGAACCCAAGGATTACATATGAGTATAACAATTATGAAATGAGACCAAGTAATAGCTAACATAGACAACTGGTGTGTCCCCTAAGAATATACTCCTCTTAAAGGAAATGTTTTGTAATCATAAGTAGCATTTATTTTGAACTGAATAATTTATAAGGCAATTTTATATGTATTTATTTTATTTTCAAACCCATTTGCTCCATTTACACTTAAAGATACTGAAATAGAGAAAGGTTAAAGAACCCATCCAAGTTCATGCTGTGAGGGCTACTTGTAGGCTAACTCCATGCTTCTTGATCTTTCTCCTACACTGTACTGTCTTCCTATTAAAATCCTTTCCACTATGCATTAATATTATTTATGTGAAAATTTATGTTTTTTGTATGTTTCCCATTGATCAAGGACACCCAAACATCTAAACAGAAGCTCTGAAGCAAAATGCCTGACATGCAGGAATAGCAAGTTCACATGTCATCTTAAGGGAAAGTAGCTGTCCCCATCTGATTTATATTTTATGCCATACAGCAGGAAATATTAAGTTGACAAATAGGATGTTTACCACTGCAACAGATACTTGGCAGTTAGTTTTTTTAAGAATTGTTGCAAATGTGATTTATTTGCTATTATAACAGAGCATTACTGTGCAAATATGACTCCTGAAATTAGCTTCAGTTTAGCAAGGGGCCTTGACAGTTTGACCCCTTAATATCCTTATAATGATGCCATTTACATTCAATGCTTACTCAAGTCACTCAATGCTAGTGCTGTTTGAGAAGAGTCCACTCTAGGGCAGATGTGTTATGTATTTTAACACACAGAGTTGGTGAGTGGAGGCCTTCTAAGAGGAAACACTGTTTAATCAAGTCTTCATGAAAATGTGTTAGTTTCCAACTTCCTACAGTGAAAATACATTACTGCTAATTGCAGCATACTCCAGGAATATAATACTTCATGTTTTCTCCACAAGACATTTCCATGGCATGGAGCATATTAAACAAGAACATGTTCTGGTCCTCCACAACTTTAGCTTCTAATTTGACTGGAGAATTTGTACAGGGCAAGGATTGGCAGTGCCTTCTCTTCCAGCAGGGAATAATAAGAGGGTCCTCTTTGGAGCCAGGCAGAAGGACTGAAATTCCAGCACAGCTACTTCCTAGCTATATGGGTCTGGTATTTCCCTTGAACCTCTGTTTCTTCATCTGTAACTTGGAACTGTTATTTTTTTAGGTTCTTGCAAAGATCTGAGATATTGGTGAAGCTCCTGGCATACACGAGAGCCAGTGATAGTTTTATTCCTTGTTTAAAGCTCACATGTCCCAGGTGGCACCCATAGCTCAGTGTGTGGGGCGCCAGCCACGTACACCCAGCTGGCAGGTTCGAACCTGATCCAGGCCAGCTAAAATCAACAATGACAACTGCAACAAAAAAAATAGACAGGTGTTGTGGCGATGCCAGTAGTCCCAGCTACTTGGGAGGCTGAGACAAGAGAATCACTTAAGCCCAAGAGTTGGAGGTTGCTGTGAGCTATAACCTGATGGCACACTACCCAGGGTAACAGCTTGAGACTCTGTCTCAAAAAAAACCTCACACATCCCCTTTACGATACCCAGCCCATCCTTTCTTTCTGCTTCAGTAGTACTTTGTCCATTGTGATGCCACACACTATATCACATATTACATTATGTTATTTGATGGGACACGTATGTATCTGGCCTTCACTTTCTCCATAGCAGAACCTGCACCTATTTTTCTGTGACTCTCCAATGTCTAAGACAATGATATTTCTGAAGATTGAACTGAGAGGGATTCTGGGGATGCTTCTGGATTCAGTGTGGGGCTGCAGGATGACAAGGGTAATTAAGGTTGATCTGCTATAAAAGAGGGAAAGAGTAGCACGTGACTTATTGTTGTCATTGGCAGTTTAGCACATTGTAGATGCTCAGTAAATATTCATCAAAGGAATTAATGGTCATTAATCAATTACCAGTAGTTGACATAAACTTACAACTAACATGTCTGTTTTTCATAGCATTTTCATTCTTGTTACATCATAGTATTCTTCTAATAATCCTGTAATACAACTAGGATAAGGTGTTACCGGTTGACAGTTGAGAATACTGTGACGTGTGGGGTGGTAAAATAAGAATATTCTGGGCCAGGCACGATAGTTCATGCCTATAATCCTAGCAGTTCACGCCTATAATCCTAGCACTCTAGGATAGCCAGGTAGGTGGATTGCCTGAGGTCAGGAGTTCAAGACCAGCCTGAGCAACTGTAAAATCCCATCTTTAAAAACATAGACAAACTAGCTGGGCTTCATGGCGGATGCCTATAGTCCCAGCTACTGAGGAAGCTGAGGCCAGAGGATCGCTTGAACCCAAGAGTTTGAGGTGCTGTGAGCTATGACACCATGGCATTCTAGCCAGGGCAACAGAGTGAAATTCTATCTCAAAAAAAAAAGAATATCCTACCCTCACATTATGAAGTGGTGGAGGAGCTAAGACATACAGCCAGACATAAGTTTCCCTTAACTTTCATATTGAAAGTCACCATTTTTTTCCAAAATCAGGGCAAACTGCCCTTTTCTCATATTTACTCACATTTTCCCTCTTTCTGCTCCACTTCAGTTCCCCACCCTCTGAAGCTTCTGTCTGATCTCATTCTTCTCAGTGGAAAACCTTGCACTACCTTAGAATGGCAGGCCATGGGCAGAAAAACTAAAGTCAACTTGAGCTTTTTGGAACTAGGCATGCCTGTTAAGTTGTCTTGCCCACATGTATCCTTAACTTCCCACAAGAACTTTAAATCAGGCGGCACCCGTAGCTCAGTGGGTAGGGTACTGGCCACATACACCAAGGCTGGCGGGTTTGAGTCCCCCAGCCTGGGCCTGCCAAACAACAATGACAACTGCAACAACAAAAAATAGCAGGGCATTGTGGCAAGTGCCTATAGTCCTAGCTACTCGGGAGGTTGAGGCAAGAGAACTGCTTAAGCACAAGAATTGGAGGTTGCTGTGAGCTGTGAAATGAGGGCCAAATAGTGGGACTCTATCTCCAAAAAAACCAAAAAAGAACCTTAAATCTTCTTATTGGAATAAGACTCAGTCCCTCAGCTGGATGATGTAGAATCAGAAGCAAAAGCACCTACTCCACTCCGTTAAGCCACATGGTCCTGGTTTTGCTTGGGCTGGTGGTTTGGGCTGGCTGGGGGAGTTGGTGCTTTTTCTGCTGTTGGCTGTCTCGCCCTCACTCTTTCTCTTTCGGTTTTAATCAGGTGTGGGCAACGGGCCTTAACCTCTTCTATAGTGACCAGCTGGCCCTGACTCAACTCATGTTATACCTGACAAATGGCCATCTGGACTGCAGTTTGGGCACCCTCGAAGTGCCCTGCGTTGTTCCAAAGAAAAAGAAGAAAACGAACCGCGTGAAGCCTCTGTCACTGCCGGTAAGCAGCAGACGCTTCCCGATTGCTTTGTGTTCAACAGCAGTCACCTGCCATTTCCTGGGCTTTCTGTGCCAGCCTCTCTGAATACAAAAAGAAGAAGGAGCTTCAGATGGGTTCTGGGATGTGAACGCATTGGTGGGAGGAAAGGGGAGAGAGCATTCCAGAAAGAGAAAGCAACGTGTAAATGTGTAAAAGAGCGTGGGGCTCTCTTCTCATTTCCCTGGGCAAGTCCACCTCTGCTCACTGCTCAGTTACCAGCTATTTCTGACAAAACCCCTATTTTCCTAGCCCCAATCTCTTTTATTGAGCTTCAGACTCCCAGATCCAAAATTCTACAAAATTTCTCTGCTTGGAGACCTCAGGGTCAAGCTATCCAAAACTGGCTTCTTCACCTTTCTTTTTCCTGTCCTTCCTCTTTGTGGATCAGGTCAGAGGCTGGAAAGATACCCCAAAGCCCCACATCTAGACGGCCACTAATTCACGTTGAGTCTAGCTGCTAAAGAACCTCAAGCAGATCCCTCCCATCCCTCTGCAAGATCCCCTGAGTTTCAGCCTTCACCACCTCTCAGTAGGTATATAATAGTCTTCACGAGATCCCTGCCTCAGGCCTCTCCCCTCAGGCTAAGCAGACACTGTGGTCAGGGTGGTGAGGGCAAAAGCGATCTGAGTATGTCGCCCCTCCATATGTGATTTTGAAATGACTCTGGCAACCTTCAGGAAAACTGCCTTTCCCAGTACAGTTGTGAGCCCCTGTGATCTGCCACTTTCCACTGCCACAGTCCCCCTTCTCCACACTAGTCCTTTGAGGGGTGGCTTGGGCCAGGGTCCTGTGGCTGGGAGAGGTTTACCAACTTCAGCACCCTGCATAGCACAGATCTCTGTGGGGATGGTGGGTGCTTGGTGGAAGTGGCTGAGTTGGTCCTGGGGTGAGACAGCAAAGGTCAGGAAGACCAGATGGCCCTTGGTGGAAGAGCCAATGGGGGCGCTCTGACCATAGCTGCTCCAACAACTGCCAGAGGTTTCTTCTGCCTTCTCCTACAATATTGGGCTTCACACCTGTTTTGCAAATGAACCTCTAGTTGAAATTCAAACAGTGTCATGCAGTTGAAAGAGAAACTCCCATGGTTATTGGACCCCACACTGGTATCCCAGAGATACCTTTTCAGAGCAGTGTTTCCTGCCTCTCTGCTGAACCCCTTTGGGTCCAGGGCAGCAGTTCTCAACCTGCCCCACAGGAAATGTATTAAAGGGCCGCAGCATTAGGAAGGTTGAGAATCACTGGTCCAGGAGATACCTCAAGATTTAAAGAACCTTTGTTTGACTCCATCTAGGGCCCCTACAGTCACCATAGAGGGGGAACCTGATGTCTTGGGGGGCTCCTACCTCCTCCACTCCTCATCCACTTGTCTGGTAAGGTAGTAGCCGTGCCCTTACCCAAAGGCATCCTTTTGATCTGGTAGCTTATTGGGAACAGAAGTGGAGTTGGATTGGAGAGAACAGACCTCTTTTAATTAGGTTCCGGGACCTTGCTGAGACTCTCCCAGGTCTGACCACACCTCACCAAAGAGACCTGAGACCTGGGCCCCTAAGTTGCATGCCAGCAGGAGAGACAGCAATCAGACTTGAGCCCTGCTGGCTAGTGAGCCTCACTCCATGGCATTTCTAAAAGGGAGCTGGAAACTGAGATGGTCTCAACACAAGACTTCCAAAGGCAACCTGCTGCATTGAAGAACGTTACTTCTGAAGGCCATAAGCAGAAATTGCACTCTGAATTAGAACTCTCCCATTTTCCCATGTTGCTATGGGTTTCGTTCCTATCTACAGGCTAGAGAGCATGGGAGTTCTGTGATCAACTGTCTTACACACTTTTAGGAACTGCTGCACACACACAAAAGGGAGGTATGATGAGCTACAATAAGGCAAATGCCTCTTCCATCACTGCGTAAGAGCTGTGTGGGTTTTCTGATGTGGGGATAAATGAAAAGTGCTTTTGGTTTCAGAAAGATACAAATGGACGTTGTCACCCTGATGTCCAGTGCCTGTGTGTGCACGCTACCGTGCATGTGTACACATGTGACAGTATTTTTTAGAAGGACGCATGTACATAGGCACACTGGAATTTTTGAGCTCCTTAACAAGTGTGAACACGCTGTGATGCCGTCAAGTTTGTGATCAGTCAGTCAACGGCCACCTTTGAAGACTGAAGAAAAAGAAACGCACAGCTGAGACCACAGTGATCATGAGAGGGCACCCAGAACTAATATTGGTAAATGCTTCCAGTTTGGGGCTCCCCTTTTCACTCTGTGCTGTACAGGGGAAAAGCAAAGTCTCTTCTGGACTCTCAGAAGAGCTGTTTCCCATCAGAAACAGGTGGCAGAATTGTCTCTTAAACCCATTTAGACCAGGTCACTGAGCTCCTGATCCAGCGACTTACACAAATGACAACTTACAGGTATAAACAGAGTCTGGAAAATCCCAGATGCTCATGTTTTAGAAATGAAAAGATCTCACTTAGCAGTTTTTTAACTCTTAATTAACATTCCCTTGGAATTGGCATAAATTGTTACCCTTTTCTGTCAGTTTTCACTCTTGCTCTCTCTCTCTGGACCCTCCACACCACTGCTGGTGAGTGGCCAAAAGGGAACATCTTTGCAAACATCTTAAAACATCCCAAGTCATTTATTCACATTTTAACAGAACATGATCTGTAATGAATGATTAAGTAAAACCTTCTGTGTTAAATTATGATGTTAATAATGATTCCGTCTCCTGTAATTTATTATAAATTCTCAAATGCTTCAAGTTTGATTTTGATAGAATGCAACAACAACAGAGTTTATGTGATGACTTTATTTTTAGAACTCCTTCTTTGAAGGCGCACATTTCCCCGCGACTGCTGCTACTGTAATTATGTACAAAACCAATCACTCATTAGAGTTAGGATACATTATCTTCTAGACAGATGAGGCTAAATAAGCAACACATTAATAATTCAGAGAGCAGTTCATTATGCATGTGGCTGCCTGCTTCCTAACTGAAAGAAGAACCTCATCAGCCTCTGCCAACCCTTAAACAATAGTTCTGTGTTATTGCAGCCACATTCGAGTTTACGCTTGTTAAACTGCTACTTGGATTATTTTATCAAACATTCATTTTTTTGTGGTCCCTTACTGCCGACAACAGATTTTCGAAGCTCCTTTTTTAAGTTAATGATTTGAGCAATGTGTGTTATTAATTCTCAGAATATTATAAACATGATTAATTTTCAGGCAGAGATTTATTACATAAGGATTTCAACTATGTCAACGGAAATGCATCACTGTCAAAACAAGTATCATGGCGAAAATAGAATATGCTCCACACTTCAAGTGCTGGTGCTCAGAACTAAATCAATTTAAATTGTGGCTGAAATAAAATTATATTCTCCAGTGAAAAGGAGTATTTCAAGCTTCCTTTATGTGGCTCGAAGCATTCTTGTTAGATTGTGATTTAGAAAGGTAGTTTAATAAGACTAGATTTCTACCAGTAATCTTTTGTCTTTTTTTAATTTTTTCTTTTTTACTGGAAAAGGCTAACCTCTGAAATCCTCCCACATGCCAGATGTGGCCAGTGGTAATTTGTAGTGATGAGCAGTGTTCTGGGAGGTCCTGAGAAATCCTGAATTCTGATCTCTCTGATGTCATTACCCTCATTTGTAAAATAAGGGAGGGCAAAATAATCCCTAAGATCTCTTGAGGGATTTGGTCTTGCAAGGACTATAGAAAGATGTTCTAAGGCTTGTCCAGGCAGCCTCCTGTGTTGTGGAGGGCAGAAGGAAGGGACATCTCTCATAAGGGGACATAGGAAGGACTCGTCACTCGGTACTGATCCTTCTCCCCTTTTCTTATCCAAAACGTACCCTCTAATACTTGCTGTTCAGAACCTCACTCTTTTCTTTGGACAGCTTTCTATAACATTTCGTTAAGAACATTCTCATTTTTACAGCTACGTGTCATTCCAATGCATAAGTTATTCATTCTGCTACATAATTTAGCATTTCCTATATTGGTAGGTGTTTGGATTGTTTCCATTATTTTCATATAACAAATAGTGCAGTGATAGCCAGGCATTGTGGCGGGCACCTATAGTCCCAGCTACTTGGGAGGCTGAGGCAAGAGAATCACTTAAGTCCAAGAGTTGGAGGTTGCTGTGAGCTGTGACGCCACAGCACTCCATCAAGGGTGACATAGTGAGACTCTGTTTAAAAACAACAACAACAACAAAAAAAAAAACAAGTAGTGTAGTGAATAACTTTGTATATACCTCATATTGTACCTTTCAGGTATAGTTTAGAACGCATTCCAAAAAGTTTAATTTTTACATTGAAGGACGTATGAATTTTTAATTTAAATAGATATTTCCAAATTGTGACTTCATTTTTGAACCTTGGAAATTTTAAATAAATTATACAACACCAGAAGAGAGTAGATCACACAAATCAACCTTTTAATGATGATATGTTTATCTGCCTAGTGCTTTATACTTTAAATATACATGAGCTTATTTGATCCTCAGAACTCCAAGAAATAGAGGGCAGAAATTATTATACCGATTTTACAGAATAGGAAACTGAGGCTAAGTAAAGTAAGTGAGTTGTCAAAGTCACAAAGTTAGTAAGTAGCAAACCCAGGTCTTCTGATTTTTTCACGTCATTTTCTTTTTTTCTTTTTCTTTTTTTGGAGACAGAGTTTTACTCTGTCACCCTGGGTAGAGTGCCATGGCATTATAGCTCACAGCAACCTCAACCACTTGAGCTTGAGCAATCCTTCTGCCTCAGCCCCTTGAGTAGCTGGGACTATAAGTACCCACCACAACACCAGGCTGGTTTTTCTGTTTTCAGTATAGACAGGGTCTGGCTCTTGCTCAGGCTGGTCTGGAACTCCTGAACTCAGGCGACCCACCCACCTCGGCCTCTCAGAATGCTAGGATTACAGGTGTGAGCCACTGTGCCCCACCTCAAGTCGCTTTCTTATAAAAAGTTTCATTGGTTGGTTGGTCAGTTTTTATATTAAATAATTAACTTTATTTGCGGGATTCTTTAGTTTATTATGTAGTAGTAATTGCTGAAATTTATTGAGTGTTCACTGTGAGCCAGACACTGTTTCAGGGTCTTAATACGCTCCTCTAACCCTTCCTTCTGTACTGTTCTGTCACCTGCACTATAGGATGGATATAAGACAACACAACACGAGCAACTGTTTTTTCCTGTAGAAACTGTGAAATTGGTTAAGTCTTTTACAATATAGGTGTATCTTGTATGTCCAGCATTATTATCATTATTATAACACACTTGTTTAGTATTAAATATGTGCCAAGAATTTCACCAAACATCAGGGGTACAGTTAAAGATTCTGTCCTCAAGGAGTTGAAAAACAGAGGCTGGCATTTAAATAGACAGCACAAGGGAAACCCTATGGTCTGGTCTGAGTGCCATTTGAGTGACAGACCCTCAACCTGCTGCTGGAGTTCTCTGGAGAGATGATTGTAGACTGGCAGGGGCAAGGGATGGATGCTTTACTAAGAACATAGAACTTGGGCTAGGCGCCTGTGGCTCAAGCGGCTAAGGCGCCAGCCACATACACCTGAGCTGGCGGGTTCGAATCCAGCCCAGGCCTGCCAAACAACAGTGATGGCCAAAAAATAGCCGGGTGTTACGGCGGGTGCCTGTAGTCCCAGCTACTTGGGAGGCGGAGGCAGGAGAATCACTTGAGCCCAGGAATTGGAGGTTGCTGTGAGCTGTTATGCCACGGCACTCTACCCAGGGTTACAGCTTGAGGCTCTGTCTCAATAAAAAAAAACAAACCATAGAACTTGGTCATACCTTAAGGTCTAGAGCAGTCACCAGGCAGCAAGAAGTGGGGAGACCTCCACCAACAAACAGAACAGAGCCCAAAGAGAACCTGTGGTCTGTTAGGAGAAGGCATGAACCAGTCAGGCTGGAGCTGACAGTCCAGAAGAGGGGTGCAGGAAAGGCGGGTGGAGTGGTGCACTGAGCAGGTTTGGCACATCTGCCCATCAAGTCAAGGTCTGGATTTCAGCCTCGGGCAAGAAGAAGACACTAAAGACTTCTGAGGAGGAGAATGACATTGACCAAGCTGGGTTTGGGAAAAATGATCAATCTGGTGGTGCTGCTCAGAATCCCAGGAGACGGGGCATAAGCCCCATCTGTTCCAGGGAAGGAACAGTTGGGAAATTGCGTTTATCGTAGGGTCTAAATTTCTTTCAAAAGAACAATAACTGTGAGCCAGATGCAGTGGCTCACACCTATATTCCTAGCACTCTGGGAGGCCAAGATGGGTGGATCAGCTGAGCTCAGGAGTTTAAGACCAGCCTGAGCAAGAACAAGAACCCCATCTCTACTAAAAATAGAATAACTAGCCAGGCATTGTGGTGGGTACCTGTAGTCCCAGCTACTCAGGAGGCTGAGGCAAGAGGATCACTAGAGCCCAGGAGTTTGAGGCTGCTGTTAGTGCTGTGCTAGGTGTTTATTTAATCATCAGAAGTCAGAGAAGGGCTTGGCATAGTAGCTCATGCCTATGATCCCAGCCCTTTGAGAGACTGAAGCAGAAGGATTGCTTGAGACCAGGAGTTTCAAACCAGCCTGGGCAACATGGTGAGACCTCTTTGCTACTCAAAAAAAAAGTCAGAAAAGATAAATGATATAAATAGAATTACACATAAGTGGCCTAGTCAGGTTTTGAAACTCAGTCTTTCTGACTCCATGCAGCCTTTCCACTATAGAATTCTGCTTGTATCCTTCTCTCCAAGCAATAAAGGTCTGGACTAGGATGGTTATGGAAAAGAAGAGGCTGCTGGGAGACATGAAACAATTATCCTAGTTCTTCCTTCAGATTCTTTACGAATCACCATCCAAGGTCTGGGAGGAGAGGGAGCTGCAGTCTGTATCCACAGAGAAGAAACCTCATGGTGGCCTGTTCACCTGATCCACCAAGTAATCATGTACTCCTGGGCAGTGAGCTCTTCTGCTGTGCTTTGGAGCCAAGACACACAGCATGGAGCTGATCCTGCTACCAGATGCCTGCCCACCTCTGTTGCTGGCTGGGGCCTGGTCTTGGTTTTGCTTGTTAGTGTACTATGGCAGCATAAGACAAGAGGAAGACAAAAATAACCTTGGAATTATCTTGTGAATTCATGTCTATTACCACGCAATTACATGCTCACTAACCACAGTAGAATTCCAGAGTATTTACAGTTCACATCCATGTGCAAAAGCTTAGGCTTCGGGGCCTTCACTACAAAGGCAGGAGTGTGGCAAGGCTGGCAGGGCAGGGCAAGCAGGGCTGGTGGCCTTCACCTTCCAGGCTGACTAACCAGCTAAACTAGAACTTCCCTTAGCTGGTTCTTGCTGCCTCACCAATTATTCCTGCTTAGTTCACCAGAGCCACACTGTCCTCCAGGGGCCAAGATGTGGAGTGATTGCCCTGAGTTGTGCTTCTTTAGGGATAATTGTTTCATGTCTCCCAGCTGCCTCGTCTTTTCCATAACCATCCTAGTCCATCCTCTGTACCTTGTAAATCACCTGCTTGTACACCAAAGCTTTTACAGACTAGAAGTCCCTTGAATTATAGCCTTTGAAGAGTTTCCTTAAGTCAGAAGGAAATGCTGTCCACCTGATTATCTGTGTCATGTGATCGTTGCTTTATTCCTGTGGTAAACTGAGTGCTTGTTCAGCGACAGCATCATGCCCAGCTGCAGATGCAGAAAGCAAACAGTGCCTCCCTCCACGATGGAAGGGACACTGCCAGGGGGACAACTTATGATGGGTTAGCGTGATCAAGTATAGTTGTGAGGCATATGAGGGTGAGATAGATTTTCTCTTATTAAAAAAAATCCCAGTGGCTACAAACGGAGCACACTCAAGAGGCATCAGCCTGTGGGGCCTACTACGCCCATGGATGTGACCTCTGCTCACATGTGGGAAGAGGAGCCTCAATTACTGGTACTAGTGGCAAGACCCTCAGATACAGTCCTTGATATGAATGTTCAAGAAAAAGACACCACATGGGGGGAAGTATGTCATAAAAAATAGCCATGAAATCTGACTTTGTGCGTTTGTATGTTGAGAGAGAGAGGCAGAAAGGAGAGGACGTCCGTTCCCTGCAGGGCACTCAGCCCCAGCCCTCCCTGTGTGAGCTCAGAGACAGAGAGAAGCCCAAGGCCTAATGAGCGTCAGGTCACTTAGGCTCCCTCACAGCCAGCTGTGGACCAGCAGTATGTCCTTTTCCTACTCCTGTTCCAAGTCACCAAGTTTCTGAGGGTCCCCAAAGTTCAAGAGGCGCCTTCATCTTCTTGCCCTAAGGCTGGTCATGGCCCTATATGCAATTCTCCAAATTTCCTGCTTTTCAAAGAGAAACACAGCTGATCTTCAAAGGCACATATATCTAATCTCACAAAGAACATGCTACAAAAACTGCCAAAACTTCGTTTTGTACATATTAAAATTTAAATGTTTTTAGGAAGTGTATAATCAAAATATTGTCGGCCTACTAGAACCAGTCTCTGTAGGATGACTCTCACTGATGGGCAAGAAAGATAAGGACTAGCAGTTTCCTAAACAGAACAAGTGGTTAGTGTCGAACTTCTACCACTGGCACCTCGGGGAGGTAGGCTGCGCTTACTGACTTACTTCCAGAGCATAGTGCAGGAAGGGGGAAAGGGTCCTTTCTGGGGAGAACCCTGTAACGTCTTTGCTAAGGTGGCAGGGTGACTGAGAAGGTTAACACCGTCAGTGATAAGTCATGCGGACGTCGTGTGAGGTGATGAGAACGGTGGTTTCTTCCCTCTATGCTCTTCCTCTCGGACACACATCACCACAGTCTAGACACGAGAAAAACGTCAGACAAACCCAACTGAGAGACATGTTACTACACACATGACCAGTGCTCCTCAAAACTGTTACAATCATCAAAAACAGGGAAAGTCTGAGAAACTGTCACATTCGGGAGAAACCTAAGAAGATACAACTAAATAACAAGCAAACATCTTGGGTGGGATCCTAAACAAAAGCGAGAGAGAGTGCGAGAGGGAATTAAGGACAAACTAATGATGTCCAAATAAAGCGAGCGTGGGTTTGCACTGATACGGAGGGGCAGTGTGGCTCCGTAGCTGTGACAGGGGTACCACGGCCATGTAAGATGTTAACAGTAGAAGCAGGTGTGGGGATATGGAGACTCTCTGAATTATCTTTGCAACTTTTCTGTCAATCTACAGTTATTTTAAAATTAAAAGCTCATCGAATTATCTGTTTAAAAACCTAACATTCAGCTGTGCTATTTTCCAGACATCCGCAACCAGTCGCTATGCGGTGATGACCACCCAGCTGAAGCACAACAACCTCTCGCTGGTTTTCCACTATGTTTTTCTGCAGATGTGTAGGGCCCACGGCATTGGCTATGACCTGGAGGTATGAAGGGTCACAGTTAGCCAGGGCTGGACCAAATGCACACCTGTGGGTGATCTAGGTAGCTAGTAATTTGGGGCCCCTTCATCAGATATTCTTTAAATATCCATCAGTCATCTATCTAGAGGAAAACTGCGTGATGCTTGGGGAAGGGCAGAAAGAACTCACAGGCAGCAGCAGTTGGTCCTGAGAAGTTCAGCTCTGTCCCAGACTTGCACACCCGCCTTGGTAAAACAAACACCTTGCAGCTCGCCAGACTCAGAAGGCATTTGGGGGACCATTTCTTGATCCTAAAGCATGCCCTGAGCATTCTTATCCGAGTCCAGCTACTGAAGAGTCAAGCTCCTCTTTCTTAGTCTGCTCTGGCTGCTATAACAAAATTGCACTGCCTAAGTGGCTCAAACTACAGAAATTTCTTTCTCACATTCTGGAAGCTAGGATGTCCAAGATCAAGGCTCTGGAAGATTTGGTTCCTGGTAGGGGCTCAAACCCTGCCTTCTAATTGGCTGTCCTCTTGCCTGCTGTGTCCTCACATGGTAGCAGGATCTCTGGTGTTTCTTTAACAAGGGCTAGTTCAGCTGGTGCAGTGGCATGCACCTGCAGTCCCAGATAGTTGGGAGGCTAAGGCAGGAGGATTACTTGAAGCCAGGACTTTGAGACCCACCTGCTGGGCAACATAGTAAGCCCCCATCTCTTAAAAAAAAAAAAAAAAAAAGAAAACCAATTCTATCGATCAGAGCACCACCCTTATAATCTCATTTAACCTTAATCACCTCTTTAAAAGCCCTGTCTCCAATATTCTCACATGGGGGTTAGGACACAATTTAGTCCATGGCATATGCCTACCTATATATAGTAATTTGGGGGAGGGGGGGAAGTTTTCTCCATGTTGGGTCTATTTCCAATGGTATCTGGGGCCTCTGCTGAGATGTTGCAGCTTAATATAGCTGGATGGGGCAAGTATGATGTAATGTCTCCCACCTGAAATATGAATAGAACCTCCACTTTGGGCCTTGGGACTCATGTTTCTCTGGAAAAATAGCTTCATATTTTCCCACTTTGATTCCGATTTTCAAATCTCTGACACTCAGGGTCTTAAAACGACCTTGAGTGACTCTGTGCACTATTACTTGTGGAAGACCCATCCCCATCATATCAAACATGTTAAAATATATTCACCTCCCACATTAAATGTAATGTAAACATAATTACATAAGAATGAGAAGATTTGATTTGTAGATATTAAATTTTACATTTATTAAGTTGTATTTTTCATACTTGAGAATCCATATACTTTTCAGGGATCAAATATTTTCATAGGCCTGTGAAAGCATGCAGACTTTAAGCACAGGGAGTCAGTAGTGACTAGAATGGTGTGGCTGACACATGGTCACTGTCAGGGTGCATTAGGCCCTTTTGGTTAGATTGATTCATGCCGTTTGCAGACACATGTCATGGAGCTCATATTCCCTTGAAAATTGCATTAAAATTGATAAAATAGAAAAAGAACAAAAAGCCTGATTGAACTGATTTACCTGAAATTAATTGTTGCGTCTGATGCACATAATCCCTTTGGAATTAAATAGTTTTGGGGCCAAAACCTATTAGACTGATATTTTTCCAGACAGTGGCTGAGTCTAACTCTAGCTTTATCCAAATCGTTTTATTTTATGTTCTTCTAAAATATCAGGGTATATAACAAGCTCTGTGAGTAGGTTTGTTTGGCAGGGAAAGTCTCCTGCTGAAAAGAAAGTGTGCTTGGTCACTTTCTGTTGCCTGAAATTAATATTAGAGAGTTATTTCTTGGCTTTAAAGCTCTGTATTTGAGTGAAATTCTAGTATCCCTGGGAAAAGTAAAGCACCAAACTTTATTTATACCTTTGTCTCTGAGTTGATCAGGTTCCTTTCTAAGGGCAGATTCTAGTAGGGGAAACAGATTGCTATGGCCCAGGGGAAGCAGGTGGATGGAGCAGAGGAAGGGGCTTCACTGAAGGTCAAGGAGCTTCCTGCAGAGAAAGCTACAGAAGAGACAGAGGCACTGAAGACAGAGCAGTTCACAGACTCGCCTCCAGGTCACCCACACTAAACAACTTGGAAAGGATGAAGGATGAAATGCGAGGAAAAGAGAAATACACACCGGGACAAAGAGAGATGAAATAATATGAAGACGAAAGGTAACAGCAGAAAAGAGAGAGAATAAAATTCAGAGACTGGAAGAATCCATTTAAAAGGAAGGAGGGAGTTATCAGGGAAAATAAGAGTAAGTAATAGATAAAAGTACAAGAAGAAAGAGGGAAGAAAAAATGCAGTCATAAAAACCTGAGGTGAAAAGAGTCACACAAATACTTGAAAGTCTTAGAAATCATCCCTGCTTTATTTTGCCTGAGATGGACCCTCATCTTTTCAGAGCCTGGGTCCATCCCTGGTCAGGACTCTCCACTTGCTCTCTTAACTGCCTTTTCTTGGGGAGGCACGTGGTTCACATGGTGTATGGACCACCTACTGTGTGCTGGCCACCAAGCTGAGTGAGCATTTTTACTTCTTTATCTCATTTATTCTTTATGTCTGTCCTGTAAGAAGGTATTATTTCTACCATATCACAGTGAGGACATTAGGCTTAAAGACTTTAAGCATCTTCCCAAGGTCACACAGCCATTTTGTGGAAATGACATTTGAACACAGAATGTCCACAAAGTCAAGCATTTTCTTTCTCTTATACTAAGGTGCCCACTATGAGCCTTTATCTTCCTAAGCCTTTTTCCCACAGTCTGTATTTCTAAAATATTATTACCAACTCAATCAAGAATTCTGGAATCCATTTCAAATGAAATGTTTCATCAGGTCCCTCTTACATGTTTTCTGCTAATTTTTCTTCATAGCCCATATGGTCATCTCTACAAAGGAGAAAAAAAATACTCAACTATTAACTTCCCTAAACTTTTATTGCCTCTTTGAGTTGTGCTAAGCCTAAAAAGATCATGTACTCAAATTCTAGCATAATCTCCACTATCTGATGCTCCCACTCTTGGTTGAATTTAACAGCAATGCTCTTTCCAGTGAAAGAAACATTAATAATACATCATTGTCAATGCTACCAAAAGAAGAATCCTCAAAAGTCAACATTGCCATCGTGTCCTTCTACACAGCACTGTTTTCTTTCCATTATCAGACTTTCAAATATTGTTCTTGTCCAAAGTCTCAGGGAAAAAAGTAAAAGGAAATGAGATCACTCTATGAGTTTATTTTTCCTTGATGAATATCGGAAGGGAGCAGTGCTGAGTTTGTAAGTGACTTGGTGGGTTTCCTTCCTGAGATTTCTGTAATGCTGCAGAATGCCCCCACTGATTTCCTAATGAAATGAAGTGGTAATGAAAGCCAGATGGAGAAAGGCGTCCTGTTTACTGCCTGCAACAGTGTGGGGCAGGGCTAGTCTCAAACATAGGCAGGCAGCGTGCCGTGGTTCTGAGTAGCTCCACACTGGCCAGCAGTCATTTCCTCCAGCCAGGGTATTGCCATGGTGGGATTCATCAGGGCTACTCACAGATATTCTGATTCTCCTCCTTTCAGGCACATAACAGAATTATTCTTCCTCAGCCAGCCCCCTAAATTTCAGTGTGGCCAAGTATTTTGGCCAGTGAAATATGGGCAGAAGCAATCTGTGTCCTTTCCATGCTGAAGCCTTTAGAGGCCGCTTCATGGGTTGCCATATGCTTTTTCCTGCCTTGGAAATCATGGAGGCACTTTAAGACAGAGACGCCTTCAGCCAGGGTCCCTAAGTGATCAGAGACCTGTGCCAATCCATGTGGGAAATGGAGAGTAAGCAAGAACTATAACTTCTGTTGTTATAAACAACCAAGAATTGATTTTCATAAGTTACTATAGCATAACCTAGCCTACCTGGTTGATATTGAAATTAATATCAAAAAAGAAAATTGAAAAGGCATTTGCACAACAAAAGCCAATTAAAACAGCCTTACAATAAAGGTCAAATTACAGATTAGACTATAAAATGTTATTAAAACCTCTGAATGAGTCAAGGTATCTTAGAGTAAAGATCAAAAAAAGATTATGGCATCTAGAAATTTATTGCCTATGATATTCCTATGAATCTCTTAGGGAAAAGAGTCAAAGGGTATAGAGCCTGATAGACTTAAGATACCTGGAATTAAGAAAAAGAGAGAGAGAGGAGGGGAGGAGCCAAGATGGCGATCTGTAGCCAGCTTTCCACAGAGGTTCCCGTCCAAAAGGAGCATTAAAGGACAGAAACTCAGCAAGAAAGCCGATGGTTTGGATCTGAGCCAAAAGAAAAGGTCGAAGAGCGCACATCAACCCTGCTGGGGAGACCTGAGACCCCGAGGACACAAACAAAAAGGTACAGAGCATATCACCAAGC
>CAUYRH010030263.1:0-19819 GCA_963574655.1 Perodicticus potto | reverse complement strand
ACTCTGTTGCCCAGGCTAGAGTGCCATTGGGTCAGCCTAGCTCACAGCAACCTTGAACTCCTGGATTCAGCCCCCTGCCTCAGCCTCCTAAGTAGCTGGGACTATAGGTGCCAACCATATCACCTAAGTTTTCTATTTTTATTAGAGATGGGGTCTCTCTTATGCTCAGGCTGCTCTCAAACTCCTGAGCTTAAGGAATCCTCCTGCCTCAGCCTCCCACTTTAGTATTTTCTATACATTAAATCATGTGGTCTGTGAATAGAGATTTTGTTTTTCCTTGCCAGTTTGGATGCCTTTTATATTTCCCCCCATTCTTTTGCCTTTTTGCTGTGGCTAGAACTTCCGGTACAAGGAATAGAAATGATGAAAGCAGGCATCCTGGTCTTGTTCCTAAAACCTACCTGTCCTTTAGCCTAGTATATGATGTAAGCTGTGGCTTTTTCAGAAATATTTATTGTGTTGAGGAATTTCCTTTCTACTCCTACTCTATCTCATGTTTGTTTTTATCATGAGAGGCTGTTGGATTTTGTCAAATATTTTTCTATATCACTGTGATTGATATTCACTGTATACCTTAAGAAACTAAATAAAGTGGGGACATTGCTACTGACCTTACAGGAAAAATGAAATGACAGTAAAGAAATACAATGAACAGGCTCAGTGCCCATGGCTCACACTTAGGCTCAGTAGCACAGTGGTTATGTTGCCAGCCACATACAATAAGGCTGGTGGGTTCAAATTCAGCCTGGACCAGCTAAACAACAATGACAACTGCAACCCCCCAAAAAATAGGTAGACGTTGTGGCAAGCGCCTGTAGTCCCAGCTACTTGGGAGGCTAAAGCAGCTACTTGGGAGGCTAAGGCAAAAGAATCGCTTAAGCCCAAGGTTTTGAGGTTGCTGTGAGCTGTGATGCCATGGCACTCTATCATAGGTGACATAGTGAGACTCTGGCTCAAAAAAAAAAAATACAATGAACAACTGTACACCAAAAATATCAATCACATTGATTTAGAAAAATATCAGTGTGATCAATGATCAATATTTTTCTATGTCAGTGTGATTTATTTCCTTCTGTTAATGTGATGCTTGACGTTGATTGATTTTCTTATGGTAAGCCACATTGCATTCCTAGAATAAATTATACTTGGTCATGTGTTTAGTCCTTTTTATTTCTGAGACACTTGGTTTGTTAGTATTTTTTTGAGAACTTTTGCATTTGTACTTAGAAGGGATATTGAACTACTGGTTTTTTTCTTTTTGAAGAGATGAGGTCTTACTCTGGCTTAGGCTGGTCTCAAACCTCTGAGCTCAAGACAGTACACCCACCTAGCCTCCCAAGTGCTGGGATTACAGGGTTGAGGCACCATGTCCAGCCTAAATTATTGTTTTAATGCATTCTTTGGCTATGGTTCAAGGTAATTCATAGAGTGAGTTAGGAAATGTTCTCTCCTCTTTTATTTTTGGAAGAATTAGAGAAGTACTGGTGTTGTTTAAATGTTTGATAGAATTCACCAGTGATGCCAGCTGGTCTTGTCTTTTCTATATAGGGAAGATTTTACTGATTCAGTCTCCTTATATGGGTCTGTACAGATAGTTTCTATCCAGTTTGGTCGGTTTTGGTAGTTTGCATGCTTCCAGGAATTTTTCCTTTCATCTGGTTTATCTAATTTGTTGGTGTACAATTGTTCATTGTATTTCTTTACTGTCTTTTTTTTTTTTTTCCTGTAAGGTCAGTAGAAATGTCCCTACCTTTATTTAGTTTCTTAAGGTATACAGTTAGGTTATTGATTTTGAAATCTTTTTTAATATAGGTAGTATAGCTATAAATTTTTCCCTAATCAGTTTCAGCTGCATCTCAGATATTTTTGTATTTTCTGTTTTCATTTTTAGTAGTCTGAATGTATTTTCTAATTTCTCTTTTGATTTTTCCTTTGATACTATAGCAAGGTGGAAATTTCTGTAGGAGTGGCCCTAGCACACTCATACTAGCACACACTTGTCTATTAGCAAGTTGTTAAAATTTTGTAGTTTCTTCTTCCTAATTCTCTTATATGAAGTTTCGTAGCATCTGTTATAGTAAGGAAATGAACAGGTCCAGATTCTCCCTGCAGGTGTCTGTCTCTCTGCTGATAGGTTTAAAAAAGACACTAAATTTCAGTTTTCCCAGCTATGCTGTACTAAGGATGTTAGCGTTGCTCTTTTCAATTCTCTATCTTTGAATTAAGATCCAGAGCTATCCTGCTTCATGATTGTAATTTTTTCTAATTTAGTGAGACATTTCGTCTGTTTTTTTTTTTTAAACAGAGTCTCGAGCTTTCCCCCTGGGTAGGGTGCTGTGGCATCACAGCTCACAGCAACCTCAAACTCTTGGGCTTAAGCGATTCTCTTGCCTCAGCCTCCCACGTAGCTGGGACCACAGGCATTTGCCACAACGCCTCGCTGGTTTTTTTTTTTTTTTTTTTGGTTGTAGTTGTCATTGTTGTTTGGCGGGCTGGGCCTGGATTCGAACCCACCAGCTTCAGTGTATGTGGCTGGCGCCCAAGCTGAGCTACAGGTCCTGAGCCTGTCTCGGTTTTTTGATGTAAGAAGTACACCAGAATATTATGTCATGCAGAGGTTAATTATGTCATTTAAATCGCCTCTGTCAGTGGTCTGCAAACATTTTCAGTAAATGGTGAATATTACAGAAAATAGTTGCTTTGTGGGAGATGCAGCCCCAGTTGCAACTACTGAGTAGTGTTATCCCAGTCTTGGGTACTACAAGTACAAATCAATGTGGCTGTATTCAAGTAAAATTTTGTTTATAAAAATAACTGTGATATTGATGGTTTTTTATTTACAAAAACAAAAACCCTGGTGGACTGGATTTGGCCTTTGGGCCTGTGGCTTGCTGATTGGTTTTTTCAATCTACTGTCCTATTAATTACTGAGAGAGTTGCATTAGAATAACTAATTTTAATTGTAGATCTGTCTATCTCATTTTTGTCAATTTTTATTTATATATAGACAGTCCTCTTTATTTTCAGTAGTAATATTCCATAAGCCATCTACAAACATTGAACTAACAAATTCTGAACCATTGCTCAGAGGGGAAATACAGGATTAGGTTCCAGCAAGTCACATTTTTGCAGTATATAATCTTGTTTTATGTGTCTTTCTTTTTAAAGACACCTAATTTAATATTTTTTTTTATATAGCTGCATATTTATAATATTTTTTTTTCTACACTTATTAACCCCACATTGGCAGAGGATTTCCTTCTCAGGCACAGTCCCGGTTTCATAACCATAATCCCATGTTAGTTCTGTTTTTGCTTTCACATACCTGTTGGTGAAGAACGCCACCAATGGAAAATTCCTGTTGTGTGTTTCTACAAAAACATTCTGTACCAAGAGATTTGGGCAACAACTATGATTTAGGAAGCGGCCCACATTTCCTTCTTTTGACATCCAATAAAAACACATTCCCTTTACTGAACTTCCTTAGAGAATCAGATGAAGTCTTTTTGGTTTCATTTGGCAACTCTTCCTCACAGAAGATCTGCTGTTTTTGACATGCTGAAGATTGTTCCTCTTGGGACTTTTGTATTTGCACTTCAAATTCCTTTTTTATATTTTTATAATTCAACACGGTTGCATGGTTACATCTGCCCCGGGGTGGAGTTTCTTCTCTATGTCTAGTTATATTTTTCACATTTGTTTGGAACAGCACATTGTCTTCAGAATCTTCAACTTGGTTTGAACTTGAGTCCTTTTGCACTCATTTGGCTTCAGAGCTCAGACATTCTGGGGCTGGTTCAAATCCATCATTATCTTCTGAGGTGACAGACTCCAAGGAAACAAATTCCATCTTTTTCCCATTGTGTTGAAAAATTTCTGTCTTGGATTTAGGACTTAAATTCTGTAATAACTGAATGATACTGAATTCTTGAAATATTGTTAAACTTTATTTCCATAACAAGCTCTTTGGAACTGCTACTGAACTCCAGTGGACACTCCTCAGGTCCAGCATTTCTCGTATGTGTTTCCAGTTCTGATGGGATAATTTCAACCTCAGAATCTGAACATGCAACTTCTGTTTTCCTCTTTTTTGAAAATATATTTTTCATAGTATTCTTTTCTTTCCCATTTTCATCAATAGCATTAGATTTCTCAGTGTTAGCTCTGCTTAGTAATCTTCCTGAATAGATACAAACAAATATTCCTCTGTCAATGTCATCCAGGCAGCATACCCCCCCAGCCCTTTTTCTCAGTTTTGAACACCTGTAGCCTCACTTGAGGACCATGTTGGACAACTTAGTTTTGACACAATCATCAATTACATTTGCACAACAGACTGCATTCATAAATACCAGTAGTACTTGTCTCTGTAGTCTTTTGTATTTATATCCAGTGGGTACTTCATTACCTGATAAGAGAGAAGTTTTGGCATTCCTTGCTGTCAGTTGAAGACACACACATTTTGCTATGTGTATGCAGCCCTTAGAACAGTCACATGAATCAGTAAACATGTTGGAGAAGCCATTTAGATGGTATGCTAGTGGCCACATGGTCTTTCTGTACTTAAACTGTGGAAGCTTTCTACTATTAATTTCATTAGAGAAAGGAATGGACACAGATTCCACACCACTGGTAATGTCTACATCAGAAACAATTTTTTCTTGCTTTGGGTAATTCTGAATCAACTGAACATAGGTATTGAAAGAAAAGTTATGTGGAGTGCTGAAGTGCGAGAGTTCGTCTTTGCATGTCATCTCTGGAAGTGGCATTTAATTGGCAGCTGCAGAGGGTTTTCTCCTTTGGAGGTAGGTGGCATTTTCATGAGACAGGCACCAGAGCAGCCATGACTTTGATAAGATAAATTCAAAGATGATTCTTTTCCTATAAACTCTACAACTTTATTTTTCAGAGAAAGAATTTCCTCATTTTCTATAGATCTTTTATGAAAGCTGAACTGTTACTTATAGTTGCTTCATTCATTAGAATCATTGCTTGGATATATTCGTTATTTGTTGCAGACCCATCTTTAATCTTTTGTTTCAGTGTCTGTAGCACATTTTGCACTTTTTCAAATATGAAGTCCACTTTTCCATCATCTTCTAGCTCCATCCAAAAAGTTTTTGCATCATCAAATACATTGATAATGACCTCGGTACACAGAAAAACATATACTAAGCCACTCCAGGGTACTCGTCTAGAAGATCTCTAAGGCATCCTTGGGCCATTTTTTTCTCCCATCTTTTGGTGTTCATAAATATAAGACCCTTCAACATTAGGATTACTAGAGAACAGAATGGTATGAATCTCTTTGACTGGAAATATAACTGGAATCCAGTTGTGGTCTGTATGAAATTTGCAGTCCTCAGACAAAATACATCATTATACCATTCTAAACTCAATATCCTTTGATGCTTGAATTTCAGAAATGACCAATAGACAAGTCCATGCATCTTCAAGTGAGTATTTTTATTTGTATCAGATCACTGACAGTAACTTTTTAAAAAGAAAAACCAACTCCATCTTTGGTCCACAGATGCATGAAACATTCTGTAAAATCGGTCAGTGGTTAAACCTTGAACTTCTGCTTCTGGATTTTTATACTACTGCCCATTACCTGAAGCCCCTTTTACAGCCTTGGGTTCCCAGCTGGTTAGGAATCCCCTCTCATAAAGGTGTGCATCAAGAGACAGAGATGGAAATGGGGGTTGAGAACTCAGTGCGCCTGCGGTCCCTTCTCCAACCCCGCACTGCACTTGGGTACAAAGAGAGAGGATGCAAGGGCTGGGGATCCAATGCGGCCGAGGGCCCCGTGGCGTTGTCAGGTCCTTTGACCGCCTTGCCAGAGGAACCGTCGGGGGCCACCCAAAGCCGTGCATTGGCTACACTGGCTTTGCGGTTTTTTCCACCCCAAACCAGAGGGCTGCACCGCATCTGCTTGGTTGGTGAAGCTAGATTCCTCCCCAAGTCAGGTTCTTCTCTGAGTGCACCCTTCTGAGCACCTATAGTCTCAGGTGCTGTCTGGCTGGAAAATACTTCATTACCTAGCCCTCTTCTCAGCCACTATCCTGCCAAGCCTCAGACATTAGAGGTAATGCCCTAATTTAATATTATTAATTCATGAATATTGAAGTAATGGTCAGCAGCACCATACCTGATGCCTGAACAAAGCTTATCTACTATAAGCATTTTCTCCATGAGGCATAACACAGTTTTCTTGTGTTTAGGTAACTAGATAGCACTTCAACATTATACAGGCGGACTGTTTCAAAAACTGAAATCACCAAAAAACATGAAAAATAAATATGACACTAAATAGATTGAGAAGAGTACATTCATTTACACTATCAGCTGAAAAATGGTGGCAGAACGTTATCTTGTTCAGCCTCAGCTGGGAACATGCATGTCAAGCAACTCAAATTTTTTACCATTTTGTGGATGTCTACAAATCACTGCAAAATAACTGCAGCTTTTGAATATGAAGTTACAAATTAATTTTAGTGGTAAATGCACAAATATGTAATCTGTGAATAATGAGAAATTCTTATACTGGAAGCTGTTTATGGTATATACTAGTTTATTTTCTATTAAAGGGCCACTTTCCCATTGTAAATTGTTACTCATTAGCTTTTATAATTCTTTCCTACCATAAAATCTACTGTTTTTGATATTAATAGAACCACATCAACTGTATTTTGGTTATTGATTACGTGGTATGTTTTTCCATCCTTTACTTTCAACATCAGATTTCTGTGTATAAAATGTGTGTGGTTTTTTTTTTTAATCAAATGTGTTTTCTTTATGGTTGTTTTTATGATGTCAGTCTTTTCTTTCAATTAGATTATTTGGTGCAGAGGTTGGTAAGTTTTTCCTGTACAAATTTAGGTAGTAAATATTTTTAGTGTTGACAGTCAGAAGGTCCCTCATGAAACTTCTCAGTGCTATTTCCGCTCAAAAGCAGCCATTGACAATGCAAAATGATTGAGTATGGTTGTATTCCAGTAAAACTTTATATTTAAAACCTGGCAAGTCAGATTTGACTCACAGGCCATAATTTGCAGACCTCCATTCTAGCATATGCTCAGATAGTCTGTCAGGGTGTTAAATAAAAATATTAGAAAGTTTATTTATGTTTTTTGTCTACAAAAATAAGAATTTAAAAAATTTTACTCATGTATCTATTGATAGTACATTTGTATAACTCATCAATATATACAGATTAATTGTGTTATAGCATTTAGTGAGTACCTTCAATTATAAAATAGATGCAAAATAGGCAACTTTTATATTCACTTGTCTATTTAGTTCTTTACAGTAAAAATGATAAAAATAATTTTCCATGGATAAATATCTGTGTCACCCAATTCTGAACTGTTCAGATTGAACAGAAACGTACTGTTACAGGCATCAGTGTCATTCAAGGATGTGAATGTGGAATTCACCCAGGATGAGTGGCAACAAATGGGGCCTACCCAGAGGAATCTCTACAGAGATGTGATGCTGGAGAACTACAGTAACCTAGTCTCAGTGGGTGAGCATATGAGCATAACTTAGCTTTGTAACTCCATATAGAAGGCATTTCTTTGTTAAGCATGAACATGAACACTTTACTTAACATTTAATGTTATTTAGGCTTTTTATTCAAGTCTAAAGTAACAAAATTCTTTAAAGGACTAAGAAGAAAGTCTTGTCTACTCCAAGTGATAGATTCAAATGCGCACCTTCAGGATGCTATTTCTACAGCTGTATCTTCTTCTTTTTTTTTTTTTTAGAGACAGAGTCATACTTTATTGCCCTCGTAGAGAGAGTGCCATGGTGTCACATTCACAGAAACGTCCAACTCCTGGACTTAGGCAATTCTCTTGCCTCAGCCTCCCAAGTAGCTGGGACTATAGGCACCCACCACAACGCCTGGCTATTTTTTGTTGTTGTTGTTGCAGTTTGGTCAGGGCCAGGTTTGAAACCGCCACCCCCATTGGTATAGGGGGTCGGCACCCTACCCACTGAACCACAGGAGCTGCCCAGTATCTTCTTTCTGTTTTAGAGACTATAAAGCTCATATATCTGGCCTCCTTTCTCAATTGTTTCTTATTTACAGGCTACTGTATTTTTAAACTCGAAATGATCTTCAGGTTGGAGCAAGGAGAAGAGCCTTGGTCCTCCGAAGAGGAATTCTCAAACCGGAATCACCCAAGTGAGTTTCTTAACAGTAGCATACAGAATCCCACAAGGGTAGTTAGATTTTAGAAGGTTACTTGTGGGGCAAACACCTTTATGTTACAAGACTTTTGTTAGTAAGCCCAAAGACACAAAAAAAACCATTCAAAAGACAATGTTTAATGAATTTGAGTCCATTAAAAGTAAGCACTTTGTTCATAAGAAATACCATTAAAAGAGTAGAAAAGATAAGCCATAGAATATCACAATATGTAAATACTGCAAGTAACCTAGAAAGAATGAGCTTCCTGAAAAAGAAAAGAACTTGTGTAAATCAACTGGGAAAAGGTAGGCAACTCATTTGAAAACTGGCAAAAGACTTTGAGCAAGCACTTTCAAAATGGCCATTAAATCTTTGAAAATGTGTTCAATCTCAGTAGCTTTCATGGCATCCATAATAAAATAGGAAGTGAGGTATGAAGTGGAATGAGAGATCTGATATAAAGTAAGATTAACAAATCTAGCAGTAGTAAGTTCTGGTGAGGATGTATAATATTAGAGACACTTATCCACTAACTGGTAAAACCATTGTGATGTCAGAAGGGTTTTTCTTTTTCTTTTTTTTTTTTCCAAATCAAAAGTGTAGTTTATTACATCTCAGACAAGAACCATTACAATGAACCAAAGTATGAACTTAAACTATCAACATAGTTTTACCATTGTAACCATAGCTTATTACATATATCCATCTTATGTGCAACTTGTACTTATGAATGGAGGCTATTACAGTAAATCCCCATGTTACAAACATCTGACTGATGTACAAGTCATGGAGGCTATTACAAGTAAAAGGTAAATGTACCTATTCCAACTTACATAAAAATTCAACCAAAGAACAAACCTATGAAACCTATCTTATTCGTAACCCAAAGACAGCCTGTATGTCAGCAGTGAAGAAGCCAGGAGAGCCAATGGTGATGAAATCCCGAAAGGTGTATTCCATAGCTTGTTGAGGGCTAAATACTTTTCCTTGCAAGAAATAGTCCAAAGCCAGGAGGAGTGGTAGTCAGTTGGTGCAAGGTCTAGTGAATATCATGGGAGGCAGAAAGTTTCCAAGTCTAGCTTCTGTAATTCAAGGAGCATTGCTTGTGGGACATGCGGTCAAGTGTTGTCTTGCAAGTGGACTAGCCCATCTGTACTGACCAATCTTGCTGCTTAATCGCAAGCATTCTCATCATTTCACCTAATTGGGGTTGCAGTAGACATGTGCTATAATCAGTTGACCAGGTTTCATGTGTAGTGGGTAATACCAGAGCTGGAACACCAGACACCATTAGCTTTTTTTGATGAATTTTTGGTTTGTAAATATGTTTGGGCACTTTTGTCTTTATCCAATCACTGTGCCAAATCCATTTTTTATCACACATAACAATATGGTATAAAAATGGTTCACTTTTATGTCATGACAGCAAAGAAAGGCAAGCTTCGAGACAATTTCTTTTCTGATGCTTATTTAATTCATGCTGAACCCATCTATTTAACTTCTCTGCCTTGCCAGTTTGTTTTAAATTGTCCAATACTATCAGGATAGTGATATCAAACCTTGCTGCAGTCCAAACATAGGTTGAGCTTTTGGCTCATCATGATCTACCTTGGTCTCAGGTCACCCACAGGTTCATTTCCTTATTTATTTATTGTTTTGAGACAAAGTCTCACTTTGTCTCCCTTGGTAAAGTGCTGTGGTGTTACAGCTCACAGCAACCTCAAGCTCTTGGGCTTAAGCGATTCTCTTGCCTCAGCCTCCCAAGTAACTGGGACTACAGGTGCCCACCACAATGCCCAGCTATTTTTTGTTGTAGTTGTCATTGTTGTTTAGCTGGCCCAGGCCAGATTTGAACCCACCATCCTTGGGGTATGTGGGTGGCACCATAACTACTATACTACGGACACCAAGCCACAGGCTCATTTTCAAGATTAAAATCACCATAACTTCTCAAACCATCAAGGTACTGTGTGCTCATTAGCCACATCCTTCCCAAACACTTTGTTGATATTTTAAGCAGTCTGTGCTGCAATGGTTCCATGAAAGAATGACAGTATACCAACTAGTATCTGTCAACTTGCTGATAGTAGCTTCCTGAAAAGATCCATCAGATGTCCTTATTTCAACAATAGCCCCAACTCTTAAAGGCCCCTTTACTTGGTCATCATGCACCAGTTGTATAGTGATATCCTGTTTCTGGAGCACCTTAACTTTCACCAGCCTTTTCATAGTCTTGATCTTTGCCTCACAGAAGGCACCTCGGTACTTGGCACTGCCATCAGTTCCCCATGTCAGGTAGGCAGGCTCATGTGCCGCTTTCATTTTATGGGTGACCTCTGGGGTTCCAGCTCAATGAGCTATCTCCACTGTCACCCAATTTGGCTGTCCTGACTCCAGCCTGTACCCCAACTCTGCAGCTTGGCTCCCTTGGCCCTCCCTGGCCCATGGTGTCGGCAGTGGGGTGTCACAGCACCATTGCTCTCCCTCCTTCTCTGCACCATGTCATCAGGACGGTTTTTCAATCCAGGTAATGTTTTCTGTACATTATAACCAAGCAATTCCTTTTCTAATAACCATATTCTATAGAATGCATAAAAGAATATTAATGGTGATATTTTTTATATTTGCCAAACATTGCCCTCATCAGCTGTAGAATGGAGAAATCATTGTTTTCTTTAGGGTGAATTATAGAGCTACATAAAATCTTGTACAGTGCTTACAAACCTGATCTTAAGCAAAAGAAAACAAAAGATATGCACACATGGTTACATTTATGTAAAGGTGAAAAATAGGCAAAACTTAACTCCATATTTTAAGAATTGATGTATTAGTGGCAAATATATAAAGAAAATGAAGGAAATCATTACATAAATATAATAGAACTTTCATAGTTGACCAACTTTCTCCATTGACTACCTCCTTAAGTTGACGTAATTTTCATAGATGGGACATGCACTATATGTACATAGCAATACAGTAGGCTTAGTTCCTTATGTTGACCAGTTTCTTACAGTCCCTTTGGTGGTCAAGCTACAGAGGTTCTACTATATTAGGAGAGTGATGTATGTGAAGCATAAAGAAATTGTAATCAAGCACCCTCTACAATGACCAGCTATTTTATTGTTGGAGTTGTCATTGTTATTTAGTTAACCTGGGCTGGGCTTGAACTCACCAGCCTCGGTGCATGTGGCTGGTGCCTTAACTACTGGGCTATAGGGACTGAGCCTATAATTTTTTTTTCTTTCATCATCTACCCAAATAGGATCACTTGTCCATGGTGATAATGTATTAATTACCAGTTTCCTCTCTCTTTGCTCTATGTCAATATTATTTTTTAAAAGAGGGAGGTTGCAGGCATATATGCATATATATTCCCCCACACATACATATGAATTATTTAATCTTGAGAAATCAAAGATTCAGGTGCAACAGAGGCTATGTTAGTGTAAGTCACACCAATAAAAGATGTAATATTAGTAAGATGCGTTCAATTTTTCTTTAGTTTTAGAAGATTACGAAGATGATGATCTGATGAAGACAAACAAGAAAATCAAAGAAAAACACCTACAGCAAGTAATATTTGCCAAAAATAAACTACCGAGTAGAGCAGAAGTATGTAATGACACAATGGCAACTGGGGATAAATCTTTAGAATATCATGGTAAGAAATCCTACCAAACATCAGCCCACAGACTGCACCAGAGAAATCACTTAGAGGTAAAAGCTGATAAATGTAAAGAAGGTGGGAAATGTTTCTGTGAAAAAGGACCTCTCATTCAACATCAGAGAACTCTGACAAGAGAGAAACTATTTGAATGTCATGAATGTGGAAAAACATTTGGCCAGAAGTCAGCACTTTCAGATCACCATAAAATTCACACAGGGGAGAAGTCTTTTCAATGTAATGAATGTGGAAAAACTTTTCACCACAAGTCAAGGCTCACATTACATCAGAGAATTCATAGTGTGGAGAAACCTTACCAGTGTAATAAATGTGAAAAGTCTTTTTCTCGAAAGGACCTACTCATTCAACATCAGAGAACCCACAAGAGAGAAAACATGTAAATGTAGTGAGTGTGGGAAATCTTGAAAGGATATCTTGTACAACATCAGAGAACTCACACAGGAGAGAAACCATTTGAGTGTAATGAATGTGGAAAAGCTTTCTCCTTGAAGTTATACCTTAATGTGCACGAGAGAATCCATAGAGCAGAAAAACCCTATAAATGTAATGAATGTGGGAAAACATTTGTCCAGGTATCAAGTCTCAGGGTACATCAGAGAATTCACACAGGAGAGAAACCGTTTGAATGTAGTGAATGTGGACAAATATTTGTCCAGATGTCAGGTCTCAGGGTACACCAGAGAATTCACACAGGAGAGAAACCCTATAAATGTAGTGAATGTGGAAAAACTTTTGGTCTGAAGTCAGCACTTAGAGAGCACCATAAAGTTCACACAGGAGAGAAGGCCTTTCAGTGTAATGAATGTGGAAAAGTTTTGGCCACAAGTCAAAGCTCATCAGAGAATTCATAGTAGGGAGAAATCTTACCAATGTAATGAATGTGAAAAATCTTTTTCTCGAAAAGACCAGCTGATTCAACACCCAAGAGAAACCATTTAAATGCAATGAATGTGGGAAATCTTTTACCCAAACATCAACCCTCAAAGTGCATCAGAGAAGTCACACTGGGGAGAAACCACAAAAATGTAATGAATGTGGGAAAAAATGTATCACTAAGGCACACCTTAGAGGTCATCTGAGAATTCATACTGAAGAGAAACCCTTTCAGTGCAGTAAGTGTGGGAAATGTTTTGCCCAGAAATCAACCCTTGCATCACATCAGAAAACTCACAGTGTGAAGAAAACTTACCAGTGTGATGATTGTGAAAAATCTTTCTCTCGAAAAGACTCATTCTACATCAGAGACCCCATACATAAAACAACCCCTTTACATGTAATGAATGTGAGAGACAATTTGTCTGGAAGTCATCCCTTGTTGATCATCAGAAAATTCACACTGGAGAGAAACTATTTAAATGTAATGAATGTGGGAGACAATTTGGCTGGAAAGCAACCCTTACTGATCATTAGAGTATTCACACTGGGGAAAAACCATTTAAATGCAATGAATGTGGGAGACAATTTATCTGGAAGTCAACCCTTACTGATCATCAGAAAAGTCCCACAGGGGAGAAACCCTTTCAATGCAATAAGCATGGGAAAACTTTTTCCCAGAAGTTAAGGTTTAGAGTACATCAGGAAATTCACAGTGGAGTCAAATCTTATGAATGAAATGAATACGGGAAATATATAAGTCAGCCCTATATGCATATCAGAAAGTTCAGGGAGTAGAGAAACTTTATTGATGTAATCACTGGAAAGTCCTCTGACGTAAGGAACACCCCAGGTGATATCAGAGATACTCATAAGAACAACCATTTGAAGGTAGGGTAAGACAACAGTCCCAGAAATGAACACTCTGCTGTACATTAGAGAATTCACATAGGCAAGAAACCTCATGGATATGAATATAGGAAGGATTTTGTACAAAAGGTAACTCACAGAGTACGTAAGAGAGGATACCCACAGAAAGTAAGGTCAAAGAGAACAGAGGTCTTCTGAAGGAGACCCCAAGGATATACCTGCAAATTCCTCCCTGAGATGACTCAGCTCTTGAGAATTTGTAAAAACTTAACTTCCTGGGACCTGGAGGCTGAAGCTTGCTTCCTCTTCTCTGAAAGCCTGCAATTCTGTAAAAGGCAGAACTTGCTCCTCCAGCTTGATTCAAACTGACCAATGAAAAAGGATAAAAAGGAGACGATTGAGGCAGTTGGGGAGCATGGCCATTTTGAATTCTTCTATGCCTTGGTCTACTGGCTGAAATACATTTGTAAAATGTAATCATTTGGTTGTTTAGATTGTTTGGGAAACTTAGCCTTTGTTAAGGAATAAGATTCTTGCCTTTTAAACTTTTTAATTATCAGTTTAGCCAAGTAAATAATTTATAGTAAACTACGATCCTGTTTTGTGAAAAGTGGTTTTTTGAGAGTATGAAAAATTAGACAGAAAGGAAAATGGCATTGTGTATGAAAGGATCTTGTGTAGTAAATTTTGTGCTGAAACAGAATGGTTATTTAAGAAAATGAGAGCAAGGCAAACCAGAAAATTTAGAATGTTTGTTAATTGTGCAGAATTGAATAAGGTTCATCAAAGGAAATTTGTGAAGGAATTTGCATGTGATCCAGTTGACTATGTATTGCCTTTAGAATCTTTTTGCTTGTAATCTTATTTGAACAAATGTTTTAAACTTGATATTTGACAAAACTTCTAAAATCAAAACATTAAATTTGGTCTTTTTGAAATATTAAGACCACTGAAAGTCTGAGAAAGACCTGTTAGGCTTATTTGATATATTAAAAATATGTAGACAATATTGTCAAATATGAAATGGTGGTTAATTTTCTGTGGATTATGCTTATGTATATGTTCCAATAATATAAAATATTGGTCTATCTTAGTGTATGTTGTCAGTAGTAATTTTAATTCATCTCAGAAAGTGCTTTTTTTAACTAAGTCCAAAGTTTGTCCTTCAAGGAAAGTAGTAAAAAAGGCTGGCAAGTTCTCTGGAATTCAAATTTCCAATGACTTTGGTGATTAAATACATCAGACTAGAAGCAAACTTCCAGCACTTTAATTAGAAAGCTAACATCTCCATGAGTATTGCCAACCTAAATTCATACAGAACAGAAATCTGTTCCTTGGAACCAAACTGATTTGCCATGGCTTTTTGTTTGTAACATTGCTGATTCTTTCTGTGTTCTATTTTCCAGACATCAAGAAAACCATTTTCTGTCTTTTAAGCTATTTGTAGCTTTGAGCAATGTATGAACTTGGGAACAAAATTTAAAGCATTTATTTTTTTCTTTCTCCTTGATTTCTCCAGAAGTTGAAAACCATTTGTGAGTATTATTAATTTCTGAGAATACAGTTATTTGCATAAGTTCAGTAAGAATCTGTTTTGTTCTATAGGACATGATGAAAGACACTGGTTATTTTACCAGGGCTTTGACTGGAATAGCATTTTCAGAAGTGTCTGAAGGTGTTTAAGGTGAAGGTGTTTTAAGGAATTAAGGTTGACTTTAGAAAGCCAATAAAAAAAAAAGCCTGTTTGAAATAGGGGCCAGGTATCTCATCAATAACATTCCCTGATCTGCTGTGAGTAAAGAATGTCATTTTCTGATAGGTCTGGGAATCACAATTTGCTTTGTGACCTCAAGAGAAGAGGAATTTACTCAATGCACACAGGTATCTAATGGCACAGATGAAATCTGGGCTTATGGAATACTTTCAAGTCTAACCCAAGATTCCTTATAGAAGATTCCAGCAAAGCCAATTTTAAAAGGAAGAAAAGCCTAGATGGCTAATAATTATTCTTACTACACTTTATGCAAATAATCAGACCCAGTATATTGAAAGTTTAGTTTATTGGCAGTTAAATTAGTTCTGCTATAATTTGTTTTTAGTAAATTGAGAAAGTAGAGAAAAAGGGTTCAAAAGGATAAGTGTTAAGATTCCAGCCTTATCTACAATGCCAGCTCATAAAATGAGAAGTAGCTTTTTAAGTAAATTAATGTGTTAAATGAGACTAAGAGATTGGTCAGAGAGTATAGAAGTATATACAGTAGTTATATTTGCTTTGAAGCTTTAAGGCTCAGCAAAGGTCACCAGTAGCCTACACTGAAAAAATTTGTACAGTATTAAGTGCCATCTGCTGTGTCTATATAGATAACTTAGGAATATTCACTTGAATTGTCCAGAAATTTGGATCAGTTTTGTAGGGACTCTGTAAAGGAGGTATTCTCTTAAGAACTGTGCTAAGATTATAAAATGTTCTCATTATGCTAAGCTTAGCCTCAAAAACTGGAACTTGTAGATATTTGTAGGTGTCTGCTAATTCAGTCCTACAGGGAAACCCCGTTTGCAAATGTCCAGATATAGAAGAAATCAGTACTTACTAGTTTTGGTCTGCACATACTCGGGATAGATGGAAGCCTTCCCCACCAGGCCTAAAATAGGAAAAGTGTTGTTCAGAGAAATCATCCCATGGTTTTGGTTGCCACTCTGGTTTGGATCTGACGACGGACTGACCATTATAACATAGATAGTGCAAATGACAGCTAAAGCCTTGAATATCACCTGGAAATGACATGTGGCATATAGGCTTCAAAGCTTAGGCAGAGTAGAGCATGAACAGTGCTGTAAAAGCAGGAATTGGTAAACTCTGCCAGAAAGCAAGGCTTAATTTGGTATAGGCCTTGCCACTGGTCTTGTTCAATATTAAATATTAAATGTACCCCTTCTAAGAGGTCAGGGTACTCTCCTTACGAAATAACATTTAACAGGCCTGCAGCATCCCCTGCAATTTAGCAGGGACTCCTAAAAGTAGTGAGAGAGACTAAATTCAACAGAGAAGTAGAAGCCCTAAGAACAGCAGTAAGAAAGATCTCCACTTGGGTAGTTAACTGTGTTCTGTTTAGTCTTTTGTGTCTATACATCCTTTCTCTCTGGGGGATCAAGGGGATCAAGTCTAGGTCAAGGATTAGTACCCGGTTCCTCTCAAACCAAGTTAGAAGGAACCCTATACCATCATCCTGACCACACCCATAGCAGCGGAGGTAGAAGGGATCCTTTCCTTGATCCATCACAGCAGGCTGAAGAGAACTTCAATGCCCCATGGGAAGCGAAAACAGATCCAGCCAGCCCTTGCAAGGTTACTTTTGAGGTGGTCAACATGCCCTGCTCCCGCCACGTACTGGGAGGTGGATGGTCAATGCACAGCTGAAGCCTGAGGAAATTCCTCATGGACTTGTCTTAATTGGTCTTTGGACTTTGGGAAAGGGGCAGGAGGAATGGGATCTGTGCACCAACAACATTAAGATAGGACAAAAGGTGACTCTTACATCTTCTATGAATGGGAAGGCACCCACAGGGGAACTTTCATTCATAATCTGATACAAAACTCAGTACGTGACAGAGAAAGGTGAATGTGTATATTACAACTGCACAGAGCCCCCCACCTAGTACAATTACGGCCTGGGTAGAGGACCTAGGAGAAGTTCCTGAAATCTGAATGCTGGTCTAGACCAGGGAAATAGGAAAGCCCAGCCAGGTGACTGAAGTTTAATGCTTGCAATGCCATGTGTACCTCAGAGGAAGGAGCTGGGGAGCTGGGAAATAAACTATAGGACAGATCAGAAATACCTCTCTGCCTTAAATTTTACAGTAAATTGGTATGAGGTTGAATGTGAAAGGTGAAAATACGTTGTGAGCCAGCGTGGGAAGGGGATCAAACCAGAGTGGAATTGGTGGGGAATGAGGAAAATACAGCATGGAGAAGACACAGAAACGAAAGATGGGATTGGGAGGACTGACTGAGGTGATGGCTGCAGCCAACACCAAAGCACAAAATCAGCTTTATTTTATAGTATCTGTACAGGGTTGTTCAGGGGGAAGTAGCATAGACAATATGGGGAAATTGCATAAACAAAAGATAGAATTTTGGGCTTGCAGTGCAGTACAATTGGAAAATGTAAATGACTTGAATAAAGAAATGATCTTGTTAATGTTTTTTGCTCAACTTCGTTAAATATGACAAGAAGTAAGAAGGGAAAGATCACGAGGATCTCAGCATAGTTGACGAAACATAGGAAGAATTATGTGACTCAGTGGTTACTACTCAACTTTGTTAGCATATTACCAGAAGTAGGAAGGCAAAGATCACAACGATCTCTGCGTAGTTAACTAGACAAAGAAAGAGTTACTTGACTTCTGGCAGAGGGAGCATGAAGAAAAGAAGATAGCTGTTTTGAGAATGGAGGAAAAGCAGTTGGGGGCTCATTCCCTGAATGTTCCTCAGGCTGTGAGGGTCCTGCTGTCTCACAGCCCACTCTCCACAAAAATATATGATGGAAGCCACCTGAGACAGGACTGCAGCAAAAGTAGCGTGCTCAAAAAGAAAAAAAAAAAAAAGTAGTGAAGACAGATTGCTCCATAGGGTCAGTGTTAAAAGGTAGTCTTGCAAATTAATACAGGCTCCTGCAGGAACAAGCTGATATTGATGTTGCAGGAAGACAAGGCCCAACAGAGAGGAAGAGCACCCAAACACCATGTTTATAAGAGGAAGGGCTTTATTTACCGGCCCGGAAGCTTATGGCGTAGAAGAATTCCAAATGGCCACACTCTCTGACTGGCTTAGTCTTTCCCCTTTTATCTCCAGTCAAAAAGTTCCAACCTATAGGCACCTTTTCCATTGGCCAGTTTGATTTAAGTGAGAGGTGCTATTCCAGCCCCCACAGAACTACAACATCTTCACAGAATTGGAAATTTCCAAGTTCCAGGAAGTGAAGTTTGCAAATTCCCAAGAGCTGAGTCACCAGGGAGAGGACCCTGCAGGTGTATCCTTATGGTCTCCTTGAGACCTGTTCTTCTAGACTTCACCCTTCTTGGGTATCCTCTCTCATTGAGACCCCAAATTAAAATATATATGGAACCTCAAAAGGGGAGGATACCTGGAAAAAGTAAGGCCTAAGGAAGAGAACAGAGGTCTTCTCAAGGAGACCACAAGGATATATATATCTGCGATGTCTTCCCTGAGATGACGCAGTTCTTAAGAATTTGTAATGCCTTAACTTCCTGGGACCTGGAGGCTGATGCTTGCTTCTGCTTCTGTGAAAGCCCACAATTCTGTAAAAGCTGGAGCCCACTTCAGCTTAATTCAAACTAACCAATGAGAAAGGTACCCGTGGCTGGAACTTTTTGACTGGGGCTAAAAAGGAGAAGACTGAGGCAGTTGGAGAGCATGGCATTTTGAATTCTGTGTCTCGCTCCGCTGGCTGAAGTAAAGCCCTTGGTCTTATAAACATGGTGTTTGGGTGCTCTTTTCCATTGGGCCTATTCTCCCTGCAGCGTGCGTAGGAAGAAAGAATTTACACAGGCTTCTCTTTCTTTAAAGGGGAAAGTTATGTTAACTCCTTAGTAAATTCGAGGGTTATTAGATAACTCAACGGATCACATAGTCTGGTAATTTCTCACTAGTAACAATTCTGCCACAACACCTGGCCATTTTTTGGTTGCAGCCACCATTGTTTGGCAGGCCTGAGCTGGATTCGAACCTGCCAGCTCAGGTGTATGTGGCTGGCCCCCTAGCCTGTTGAGCCACAGGTGCCGAGCCATAAAATAATTTTTGATCATCTGGGTATATATACCTAGTAGAGGAATTGCAGCATTGAACGGTAGGTCCACTTTTAGTTCCTTGAGGGTTCTCCAAATTTCTTTCCAAAAAGATCTCATTAGCTTGCATTCCCACCAGCAGTGTAGAAGCGTTCCCTTCTGTCTGCATCCACGCCAACATCTGTAGTTTGGGGATTTTGTGATGTAGGCTAATCTTACTGGAGTTAGATGATATCTCAAAGTGGTTTTAATTTGCATTTCTGATGATTAAAGATGATGAGCATTTTTTCATGTGATTGTAGGTCATGCGCCTGTCTTCATCAGAGAAATTTCTGTTCACGTCTCTTGCCCACTTGGGAATGGGCTTATTTATTCTTTTCTTATTGATT